>JAOXYL010000048.1:11090232-11107611 GCA_028564955.1 Terapon puta
TTTCACAAAATGAGTCTCTCCGTGACTCTGTTATGTGTCTGCCTCCGACACTGGCTGCCTTTACATTTAAATTTGTTATCGTTTTTTGTGTTTTGGTAAAATTCATTTGCAACTGTCTGATGATGAATTAATCATTTTTCAAGCCAATTGTCCTACATTTGAAGGCACCAGTTTCTCAAATGTGAAGATTTTCCTTATTTTTCCATCTCATAAAACTGGAAGGAAAATATTTTCAGGGGTATGGACTGCGGGTTGAGCTCTCTGGACTCTGTGACATGGTGACATGTGACATGACAACTTGCGGTTTCCTGACATTTCAAGACAAAATGAATCAAGTAAATAGTCAGCAGATTAATAAAAAAAACAATGGTCATGTGTAGCCCCATGCATTTTATGAGTTAAACAACCTCATGAAATTGTTTTAAAAAAAGGCTTAAAAACAAGCAACTATTTTGAAGGGAATGACAAACAGCACAGCAAAACGAGCACCACCATTTGGGCTACTATATTTTTCCCCTCCCCTCCTTGGAGCATGACCGCACAGATCAAACTGAAGCAAAATGAAAGCCAAACGAGTGACATCACTGTGGGAAACTGGGACAGCTAATATTGGTGTGTGGCTGTTCTGAAAAATATGCAAGCAAGCGACGACTTAACGTCCAAGAGAGCTGTCTAGTCTTAGAGTGACCAAAAAGGCAAGGTTTTTTGGTGAGTATGTCAAACTCCTCCTTGTCTCTCCTGCATGACTGTGTGTGTATTGAGAACCTTATAGAATAATCTAATAAGCCGCAGTGGACATGACTAATAATTGTGCGCATTCTTATTTTTTGCTTTGTAAAGCAATATTTCAGTAAAGCGTAACTAAAATCTCAGACATCATGTGACGCACATATTCAGAGCGAGTCACAACAAATGAGCACTGTGTGCGAATGACTTTCTGTCCATAAATGGGACCTATCTTTCCATGTGCGTTTCAGGAGATGTAGAGATTTAAAAAGATGGTTAAATAAATGAAGGTTTTGAGCGCTCCAACACTACATGTGCAGTAGATTCTGTGCAGATATAAACAAATGTAGAATATCTTGCGCACACACACCCCGAATACTACTTTCTCCTATCAAGTATTATTCAATACATACATTTTAACTAGCTTTCACACTGAACACTTCACCTACAGATAACAAGCAAAATGTCAGCCTGGCTAAAAGGATGAGTCTTAAGTCTAGATTTAAATATGAAATGGATCCAGTAATGCAGATTGAGGCAGGAGAGCTCAAATTTGACCTGAACAGAAAAATGTACATGCGGCTCTTCAGTCTGTTGGCCCTCTCTGTCTGTCTGTCTCCCCTTGTGTGTTTGATTCAGTAAAAAAAAAAAAAAAAAAAACTCCAACACCTTTGTTCTATTAGGGCAATAGAACAAACCAAAAATAACCCACACTCAGTCTTAACCCTACCGCCACAACTACAACTCCACTCTTCTAAAAAAGAAGGCAG
This sequence comes from Terapon puta, assembly GCA_028564955.1. Taxonomy (NCBI): domain Eukaryota; kingdom Metazoa; phylum Chordata; class Actinopteri; order Centrarchiformes; family Terapontidae; genus Terapon; species Terapon puta. The sequence continues at coordinate 11,091,729 of JAOXYL010000048.1, forward strand.
CACTTCAACACTTGAGAAAGCATTTTGAGAACAGGGAACAGAAAAACCGTTTGGAAAACCCTTTTCTTACAATGGGAACTGAAAAATGCTAAATGCAGTATAGGGTCTCCAAGAACCAACCCACAGAAATGAAACAATAAGACAAAAAGCCCCTCCCTCTCACTCAAACATCGAACAGCTTGAGGATCATGTGCAGCACGTTTCTGCCTCAGATTTGACAACACCGCTCACACATGTTAAACAATAGGGCGTCCGTCACTTACAGACCTTTGAGTCACTGTCAAGGTTTGGAGGTTATTTTTGGCGATCCTGCCTATAAAGCTTAAAGGTCTTACAGAGACTAAATATTCACAGATCTACTTTCAAACTGTAAACATGAAGCACGCTGTATGAATGAATTCTTCCATTTGAGGTAAATGGGCTGTTGAACACAAAACTATAATTTAGGAGTAAACAGTTGCCTTGAAACCTTTTACTGTGACTAACAGCCCACTTGAAGTCTTAACCATACCTTTATTTGGCAAAGCAGTCAACGTTAAATAGAGACACGAAGCTAAACGGCAAAGATCATGAAGAGGACGAGGTTGGAGAGTTAGCGCACAAGCAGACGAACGCAGTCTCTAAGTGAGCGTCTCTCTAGGCTATTACAACACCCTGGATCACTTCGCGCACACATTAAAAAGTGCCCTGCGAGGAGTTGGAGGCACTAAGAGCATTCAAGTGCATTTAGGGAGGCCTGGGGGGAGAAATGTTTCCCCTGCCTTCTTCATTTCCCTGCATTAGGAATGGCTTCTCTCCCCCTCTCTTTCTCACACAGACAAAATGTAGTTCCCTCTCCCTTTCGGTGCACACATTTTTGCGCTTCACACATCCCCCTCCCCCTCCGTCAATACCACTCCACTTAATATGTGATATCATTATGGTTACACGGAGTGCTGCGCTTAATGGAGCCAACAGAAGGAGAAGGCTGAAGCTGAGAGAAGAGATTACAAAGAGCGCTACTCTGCATGCGGATGGAGAGAACGGAGCAATGGATAGATTAAGGGACAAAGAGAGAAAGTTATCAACTGGTAAAGATAAAAAGTTTTACTGGGAAATTTTTGTGAAAAACGCTTCAAAAGGTCAAAATAACTAAATGTTTTTGCCAAGCACAGCATATAGTGTTGGTTTAATTATCTATCTTTGATGGTTTTAATCATCTCCCCAACTCACATTAAATATTGACATTTCATTATTTTCTACTATAAAACATTACAACACACACCAATCTGAATCATTACAAAACGTCTCATCATTTCTTTTGGGAGACAAGTCTCAGCAGTGATGTGGCAACACTTCAGCGCTGAGACAAAGCACCCCAGGTGGGCGTAACTTTCGTAAGCCCCTCTGCTCTGGCGTGATTAGTGGAGATCACGGCTGGGGGTGACTCATTTGCTGGGTATGCACAGCAGGTTAACAGCTTGATAAGCAAACACCCCTGCTGCTAGGTAAAGCAGCGGGGACATTGATCACTAAAGATGTAAATCCAAACTTTTTGTTTTGCTGTGATCAATAACTAGAGTCTGCCAGTGTTTCCTAGCGTGGGTGGCCACAGCTTAGCTTATTAGCATTGAATTACTTTGGTGCTCATGGGTGTGACGTGATTAAATATGGCACTATATGGTGACAGATCATTCACATAAATGAGGCAATGCTGCCCCCCAGTAACAAAAATGCAATCTTCCGGTACAAGATTAAAATTATGCAAAAATTTACAGGCCGGGAGGCTGCAAACAGAGGATCAAATACTGGAGTCACGTGACCTATAAGGGTTATCCTCTGCAAACTCACTGATCCCCTGGTGGGTAAATCATTAAAGCTGCATGATGATGGCGACAAGCATTGTTCAAGCTTTTAGATTTTCATTCTAAATTCTTAAAATAAATAGTTTATCCAAAAAGTATGAAACGTTGGGGGGAAAAAAGATAATATGATAGAAACTGTTATGCAATAGTGTGGCACTGAAAACCAGCTGTTTGTGGGAGCATCTTTTAGCTTCAACTGTTACTTAATGACACTAATCTAAATGTTAAGAAGTTGAAGTGATGTTGGTCACCGAGTGCAACAGCACAGGGATGTACACAGTTACACAGACATAAATTTACACTGACTTTATAAAACATTTCTCCTTGGCTTGTGTTGCCATGCTGTTGGGCTTTGTGCACTGGAGACTGCTTAAAAGACGCTAAACATATTTAACAGAATTTTCTACATAAAACTAAATAGAGACCTCGATTTAACGGAGTTCTCTATACATAATGTAGGAAATTCTCCATGTCATACATACAGATGTCACATACAAGTGATAACATGTCACAGAAGCTCCTCTGTCCCTTAAAAAGAGGAGTCTCTAATTACAGTGAGTGTGCAGCATGAGTAATAGAATAAGAAATTCATGAGCTAACAGTGAAAGCTGTACATATATTATACATATAAAAGACTGTGGGTTGAGAGCGTGTGAGCTGTGTTTAGAGGTGCAAATGAGTGTCATACCAGCATTTTCAGAGAGAGAGGAGAAGTCCTCTCTGGGGTAGGAGGCAGAGGGCTGGATGAACATCCCCTCATCAAATCCTTCTTCAGGCTCTGGTGGAAAGTTGTACACAAAACGTCGCGTGGTGGTCTGTTTTTTCCTCCGTCCGCTTCCAGCCGCGGGATCTGGTGCTTCTCGCTTTAATGCTGCGGGTGCTGCTGCAGCGCCGCCTGTGGCCGGCTCGTTCCAGACGAATACCGGCATCTGGCCACTCGCCGCCCGCGTTTCGTTGGTCTCTGCTGAATCGGACGAGTTGTCATTGTGGTGGCCCCAGTTACCAGAGGCTCCAGGGGTTACGAGGGCACAGCCCTCACCCCCGACCATTGTCACCTCTATATCACTGTTCTCCTCCTTCACCCTGCCACCTTCGTCTTCTTCCTCCGTTACGTCCTTTCCTTGGCTGTTGCTGGCCTTGATCGACAGCTTTGACAGGATGCTTGTGGCCCAGAAGTTGCTTGGCTTCCGGTCTGGCACCCTCTGCCCCTCTTTGGCGACCATCTGCCTCTTGTTGTAGTCCACCACCACAGAATCAGGAGCCTCCTGCTTGATGCTGATATTCAGGGCGTCTTTTATAAAAGCCCTACATGAGTGAACGACTTCTGTCATCTGGAGGTAACTAGCAACAGACATCACCTCAATGGCATTTTGGCTTGTGAGCAGCAGATTCCCGGAGTAGAGAAAGTCGAGGATAACGGAGAAGCCCTGCACAGCAGCAACATCCAGGTGCGTGACTGTGGCCTGGTCCTGGGCCTCGCCCTTGGTCAGACAGTAGAGGGTTTTGAAGTAGCGGCTGCCCGCCACCAGGATGTTCTTGTGTGCGCGGAACACCTGGCCCGAGACAACTATGTTGACGTCGCAGAGGATGCCACTTTTGCGCTGCTTGTCCAGCTCCTGGAGAAGCTGGTAACAGTAGGAGTTCTCATTGGGCTTGTTGCGGTAGTCTTCCTCTGAGCAGTTAGTGGAGGGGCTGGTGTTGTCTGAGGGCCTCACCATCTCCTTTTACATAAAAGAGAGGAAGAAAGGGGAAAGTTATGGCAGAGAGTCTGTGTGGATACATTAGTAATTTGCAAAAAGAAGCAAACAAGTGATTATACAAATATATTTTCCCTTCCTGCAACTCTGTATTCACAAACACACACACACACATAGACATACACCCTGGGGGTTCCCACTGTAACACTGACACACCTGCCCTAGGGGTGAAACAGGTTTGACAGGCTTCTGTGTTGGTGGAGGTGGAAAAGAGGCAATGAAAGGTGTGTTATTTTTAAACTGGTTAGTATTGCATAGCACTATCATCGAAACCTTTCCTCCATACAACAAAAAAATATCACACTGGGTCAATTGACAGATTAATAAAACCTGACCCTGACTAGAATATAAGATAAGGTAAAAATATGACTGTAGTTATACAGAAGGAGAAATCCCTCCTAAATAGTGTTTAATTCTATTTTATTACACTGCAATGTTCAGTCAGTTCCACAAGCCATTGTAATCTTTTGATTTCCTGTAAACTTTCCCACAAAGTAGCTTGCCAATTTATCTTTTAATTAATAATTAACAAGATTTTCCAGAATGCACTCTGACAGGCCAAGAGAAGACATTTAAACTTTGCAACAGTGAGGAGTATGTTTCATCAATTTGCTAGTTTACAGACTATGTTTTGTTTTCAAAAGACCTCTAGGCAGAGACTGAGGTCATTTTCTTCATGATGAATGAATTCACTTCCAAGTTTTGCTTTAGTCATCATCTCTGAAGGTAGACTTCAAAAAGCAGATTCAAGATTTTACACACGTTTAGCTGCCGTGGAGTAAAATTGTGTCTTGAAGCTTGGAAGCTAGATGTAAAACGGGCCATAATTAGACCTGGAGGAGGGCCGACCAGTGTCCAAAGCAGGACACACAACGTGGCTGTATGATGGGAGGGGAACTGGCACAAGCATAGAACTACCCTGTAACAGCCCCACTCCCCCTCCTCTGCTCTCCCTGAACAGGGCAAAGGGCCAGACTGGTACGGAGCAGAAAAGAGGGGGGTATATACACATGTGCATATATATGCTTACTTGACTTATATGAATATATGCATAGAGACATAGCCCAATAAAAACAAAAATGCACATACACTCTGCATGTGTATAAGTCTACATTACAGTTTTATATACTCAACACACACACGCAGCAGCATACATCTCCGGCTCATTTTAGAATTGCACAGCAGATGTCCTAATCCAGAATAATTCACATTGCTCGAGCCCTGCATTTTTGCCCCCACCCACCACCATCTCTTCTGCGCACACATGCATGTACTCATACACACACACACAAACAGAAACCAAGCTGCCTATACACACACACACAGCTGGGGTTTCAGCTCGAGTAATTCAGATTAAATCCATTTCTCTGAGGTCCCCACCCTGCCCCCACCCCCACCCTTACTCCCTCCACACTGCAGCTCTTGTCCAGGGCAGCCTGGGCACACAGGATAGTATAGGGGGGCTTATCATCCTCTGCCACAGCTGGAGGGGGAGAGATGGAAAGAGATGGGATGTAATGAAATGAGAGCCGGAAAGAGGAAAAGACAGAGGGGGGAAATTGGACGTACTTTACAGGGCTAGAAGAAATAAAAGGGCCACAGAAGATCAGAAAAATAATAGAAGACAAGGTATAAGAATTGGACAGCTCTGATGGAGAAAAATGTATTAACAGAGCTGACAGAAATATGTGAAAAGAAGATGAGAAATGGCTGGAGCATAAAAGAGAAAAACCCGATAACACGCGCACAAAGAAAGAACGACCGAGAGCATGAGGCAGAGAGTGAGAGAGTGAGACCTTGAGCCTCAAGAAAAAGGGCGGAGGAGAGAATGTGGAGCAGAGGGGGCCAGAAAGCCAGCGCGACAGAGAGAAGGAGTTGGGTCACCCCATTTTAGCCTTTACAATAGCCCGTGTTCTCCCTGAGGCTCATTGTCCACTCACTGTGGGCCTTTGTGAAAGGGCTCGGCACTCACTCTTATTACACAGCATCTCCCACCCGCGAGCAGAGAAAAAAGGAGCCAAGGCGCATGTGGGTGAGGCGAGGAGGATGGGGAGAGAGAAGAAAATTTATTCCATGATATACACATCAAAGCCTCTGGAGTGGCGTGGTCATCATGTTGAGTACTGTGGAGGAATATATTGGTGTGGTGAAGTGCAGGAGTACTATCACAACAAGGGGAGTTGTTTTTTTGTGCTCTCCTCCTATAATAAGTTTAAAGCTAACAAGCTTTCAACTCACTGCGCTGACCAGAAGACAAATTATGTTTAGCATCCAGCAACACAAATGCCTTAAACTACAATCAAAAGATACTGTGAACAGAAGAAAGAGCCAATATGTTTGAAATACCATTAAAAAAAAAAAAACTTGCATTCACAGACTCCTACTACCTGGGAGTGTGATCCTACCCCCGAACCCCGTGACTCCCCACAGCTTTTATCCATTACACATAGCGAGGCAACAGGCCAGAGACGCAAGACTTCGCCTGGCAGTTCTGATACGAGAGAAGTGTGCGCACGCTCACTGGAGTCAGGCTAGGACAGCCTGGTACTGGATAAGTTGCTCCATACTGGCCTCATCAACAGCATCATCCTTTCTCCAGATGTGCCACGTGTGAGCTGGGAGCTTAGAGAACCAGCAGACCAACCCTGCACAGCAGATGCTGGAGGCAAAAACCAGTCGGAGCCAAGAGAGAATATGTGGGGACAATATCAACCCTAACCTTAACCCACCACCGCCACCACCCCTAACCCCCGAGTCGTGACGTGGCTGGGTTTTTATCTGAGCCAGAGATGGTACAAGTGAAAGAATGAAAGACAGAGGAAGAGAGAGGTAAAGTCCAAGAGGCTGCTGGTAAAGAAGAATCCTTTGATCTGACATGGAGGCTTCAAAATCTATAGCAAATGGCCAATAAGAACCGCTTCACGGGTGGATTAAATAAACCAAGATGGTCATAAATTTCAACTTATTGAAGCACTGAAGCAACACTGAGACACACCTCTTAACAGATCATGTGACACAGCACTGTTCCCATGCAACATAATGACCCTCTGGAGCCAGTTTTTGTTTACCTTTTACGCACACGTTTGCCTCCGTCCCTTCACTCATTTACTCCCCACCCACCATCAAGCCAGTCCCATGACCAGCCCAGCCCTGAGGCCATCTCCACCAGTCTTTTGCTTACTCCCTACATTTACTGTAACCCCCCCTCCCAGTCACCCCAACCCCAACTCTTCACCCAACCCGTCTGTCCCCAGATGCTAGAACAATACCGCAGTGTGTGTTTGGCCCAAGGTGTGGGAGGGCTGCACCGAGTGTCTCCCGGCCTCCTAACAATGCTTGGACAGAAGAAGCAGAGACGAGGTGGGGGGGAGAAAACGAGGGGAGGGGAGAGTCACTGACGGATTCAACAAGAAGAATTCTCCCTCTGGCTCCACCCCACCCCATTCCCCTGACCTGTGGCCCCCAATAAACATCCCATCTATCTGGCAGACACCAGACTGCGATGGGTGGGTCCCCTTTTCCATTCGGGGAGTCTCAACAATGAGTGCGCTGTTTGTCTTAAATAAAATTAGGGGGATTAAATGTACTTGTATAGGTCCCCCATATCTAAATTCCGCACCTGAGAATCAATAGACCATTGTGTTATCTTATCTTACACCCAATTAAGGCCAACACTGTCCAGGTAAAACATTCGTCTGACGGTTAAACTGAATGAGGCGACATGGATCGTTCAACGTAGCAGCATGAAACTTGTCCTGGCATAGTTTAAATGCAGTGAGGACATTGCAGGTTTTCAACGGCTTTCTGTATTACAGATGGAAATTAAATGTATTATTTATGTTAAAAAAGAACAAAGGAAAGAGAGTGGGGGGTAAAAATGCAAAAGTGTCTGTGAGAGAGGGAAAGGGGGGAAGAAAGGCAAGAGGTGGAGTGAAATGAAAATGAAACTAACTGTATGCTGTAATTATGCAATGTACTCTGTTATGATGTGTATGGAACTACTAGATGAACAATAAAGTGACAACAAGGGATTTCTCTGGCAACCACAGTTTGACATAACCTTTTACCAATTGCCAACAAAGAAAAAAACAGATTACTCTAAGATGAGATATCTGATCTCATTTGATGTAAGGAAATTAACAGTTTACATTTGCCTAGTCTCAACCTTTTACCACTGAGCATAGGGAACAATCTAAGCACAAGACCGCGTCTGGAGAATTAAGGACAACGGCCCCCTTCTCCAAGGAGACCCACATTCACCACAGCTGCCCTGGTGTGCTAGGGCTAATTGAGTTAGCTTTAACGAATGCAGCAGAGGCCTGACTAACATCAGGAATGGGTGAATAGAACAAGACGTTGCCTCGTAACACCATAATTCCCCTTTAATGTACTGCTTCACAATGCTGCCTTGCTTAACATACACTGCAGCTCATTATTCAGGCAGTATAGCATAGGATAAAGAATACTGTTTTATTTAAAAGGTACTCCTTAAGGAAATATCAAATCTGGGGAATATTAAAACAGTGGAAAACTGATTCAGTTCTCATTTTCAGCAGCACAGCAATGGGACTTCGTCTTCCCAGCTCTATTCTACATGAGGAAATGGCCTGGATAACCTCTCGGTACAGTGTCTGGGGTCCTTGTTGCTAGGGAAAAGCCACACCAAGCCCCTAATCCAGTCCTCCTGCTCTTCTTACCAATTAGACATGTGTACAAGTTAGTGGATCACTTTAAGTCATTCTGATTAGTGAGTGCGTGTACAAAGGACGGAACTAAATGTAGTAGTGCAATCCTCTTCGCTCACAAATTAGAGTCAAACGGGACCCCGCGCTTAATTCCCCTGACAGCTCAGACCACTGTCAGGATAGGAGGTTGGCTGTAGCAATGTACAAGGAACAATAAGTACTAAGATTTTTTTTTTAAATATAGGACTAATGGGAAAAATGCCCTTTGACACCAGATTGTTCGGGCAACTACGCACACCCTGCTTTTATGAGGTCTCTGAAGGAGATCTGTAGAAATGTCGTCTACACGGCAATAAAATTAATGAACCAATAAAAAGACCTCACGCACATCAATAAAGACATAGCTCACCAAATGTAAAACTGGCTCGCTTGTTTTGAATTATAACGCATCCATTGCACAGATACTGTTGATAACTTTAAACCTACCTCAAGTGTCGACTAACCAAATACTCCCTGTGTGCCAATTAAATACAGAGTTAGTATGCCTTCAGTCTTGTGCATACAGGATGGAGCCTTAATCACAAGATACATCCCAAAGAGACAACACTAAGGCCCTTTAATCCAGAAATATGTGGATGACAGAGTCAGGTGATGCCATGTCATTCTATTTACTGACATCTATTTCACTCATTCATGCCTGTTCAAAGGGGCTGCATATGGCCCAGGCGAGCTGTCAGCCTCCAGGCTATGTGATTTACTCCCCTCCTCTTGTCCAGCCCCGCAAGTGACACCATCTATGGATTTTGGGGGGTCATTCTAGCACAATGCCTCTAATTTAGCTCCCCAAAGGGAGGAGGAGGAGGTGGGAGGAGGAAGAAATGCGCCAGAGGTCACCCGGGACTGCGAGCCAGCAGATCCGCATGAGAGGCCAAGAGGAGGAGGAGGAGGAGGTGGGGGGTTGGGTTGGGCTGGGCTTGGTAGGGGTGCGGTTCCCCAAAGGCTGGTAGGGTCGAGCCCTTGCCATTGTGTGACCTCTAAGCAAGCTAGCAATCAAGGCAGCTGCTGATGCAACAAAAGGGTGCGCTGTACAGTGTGCACCGGAGGGACAAATAAGAATCAAAAGTGACCCCACAAAACGCCACCACTGTGAATGGCTCATTAATGACTCTGCGAAATATAATCATGTCATTTGTAACATGCAAATATTCCCTCCTGTCAAAGAAGCAGCCCCTAGCAGGTGTCATACTGGAGCAGGTTTGAACGAGTAACTTCACTGATGAGCACACACACACACACACACACATATATATATATATATTTGGGCATTAACTCTAAATTCACTCTCACTCTAGATTCACTTGCACTGAGATGTGATTTTGTGTGTTTTCGCCCCCCTCCCTCCCCTCTGTCAGTAACTGAGTTAGTCGACATTAGACTCGCTCGGGGCTTTCCACCGCCGTCCCTGGCACATCCTCCTCCGGCGTCAGGGCGAAGCTACGAGCGGCTAGCCGGCTAAGCTAGTCGGCTAGCACAGGTTAGCAGGGCTAGCTAATCAGCCAGGAGGAGGAGGAGGGATTGTGGGAGCTTAGGTAATGGCCTATTTGGTCAAAAGTTGTGAAAACGCCCTTATGGAGCTGATAAAAACACCTGCTATAATGGCACACGCCGGGAGCGAGCGCTTGACAGGTGTTTTAATTTAACGTCGCGTCGGTGATCGCCGCGGACTCGAGCTAGCGTTACCTGTTTGGTGGGGTCGTTCCTGCCGTGCTCAGACGACAGGTGATGTCTCAGCAGCAGGGCCCGCTTGTAGCTGCGGCTGCCTTTGACGAGCTCGTCGCTGTTCTTAGTGGCAATGTCGTGGCACCATGAGCAGGACATGAGCCCCGTCTCCTGGCAGAACCGGAGCCACGGGAACTCCTGCAGCCACGACGCGTGAAAGAGCGAGTGTTTCTGCAGCAGCGTCTGCGGTCTCATCTCGACCCCCGATTTCCTGGACGCCGCCTCGCCGCCGCCGCCGCCTCCCTGCTCCTCCTGGCCGCCGGCGCTGTCCGGACCGCTCCCCGCTGTCAGCCCGTTCCCCTCCCCGGAGCCGTCCTCGGCTTCCACTGAGCGGTCGTCGCCGTCCCCGGCTGCCCAGCTCGCTAACCCTTCCGGGTCCTCTTCCTCCTCCGCCTCGGGCTCCGTGCTGTCGCTGACGGACCCGGCGCCCTCCGCTCTCTTCTGCGAGGATCCCTTCGCCCCCAGATCCCGGTCCTCCTCTTGATCCGGCCTGTTCCCGTTAAACTGTCGGTCTTGACAGGCCGGGGCCTCCCAGCTGTTACAGTTCCCCCCACCGATACCGCTGGAGCCCGTTAACCCAGCTAATCCACCTCCTCGAAAAGCCAGCGACCTGCGGTTTCTCTCACCGGACATTTTTTTTCCTCTTAATATATATCACAATCTTCACTTTCTCAACAGTATCCTCTTCCCGACTTAAAAAAAATGTCTCTGTGGGATGTGTTTTCCAAAAGAGATGGACCGTCGTCGTTTCTCTTCTCCGCCGTGGCCCTCCCGGTGAGAGTATGTAGGTTATGCGGAAATAAATAAAGGTTTTAAACGCATAATGAATTTCAGGGTTCTCGCTGCGTCCGCGCAGGCCCCGCAGAGGTCGAATGGCAACGACTTTCCTCCCCACAATGCACCTCGAGCAGGGAAAGGGGGGGTTGGCGAGGGGGCGGGGGAGGAGGGGGGGGGCGGCTTTTAAAGGAAGATGGGGGTGCTGTTGATCACCCAGGGGTCTTTGTGCGTGACGGCTGCACCCATTTTCCGCATGCTTTTCATCTTTTGGCCCGGCTCGTCCTCTCGGCTCGTGACGGCTGACTTCATGTGCCCCACTTCAGTCCACAAGTTACCACAAGGTACTCCTGTAATACTGATGGAGGAAAGCTTGTGGGGTCTTGCAGTTTTATTTTCATGATAAAATGTAAACATATAAAGTAAAAAGATTTGTATTTAAATAGGAGGGTAAATAACGATAAAATACCATATATTTGTAAAATATAGATGTGTGTGATTTTGGATGTGATATTAAATTAAGATGATCTTAACCCTCAATGACAATAATGCATCCTTTTTTTTCACCGAGCATACACACATAGCTACACAGTGTATGCCACCATAATATCATAGTCATTATTTTCTATTTTTTTTATTATCCAAGGGTATGTGATAAATGATAAGTAACATAGTCAGTTCTAAATATTTTTTAAAAATGTGTTGCTTTAAATAAGAAAGTCGTGATGTGTGATCATTTGGCATCTTCCAGTGGACGGTGAGATGTTATAGCCTCGAGTAAAGTACTCTGACATATCAACATGTGTCTGAAGTCCATGTCTCTGCTCTCTGTTATTAACATTAGGTCCAGCAGGTGGCACTCTTTCATGTGAACGTCCAGATCTCTTTATGTGTCTGTGTGTGTGATGCTTGACATAGTTGGGTGTATAGTTTCACTTCTGTCCAATTAAGGGCTTTGCACACAGTGTGTGAACATGATTGGGATTTAACTCAGGTTTTGATAGCAATAACGTGGGACTGGGGGTTGTATATCCCCCTGTAATGGTTAAATTCCCAAGGGAGTAATAAAGGATGCCGTGCATGATTGGTGTATCTATTTATTGCTTCAGCTTATCCAAGCATCGGCTATCAACTTGACACAACCACTGGAATGAATTTTACAAATTGAATTTCCCTGCAGGAATAGCACAGTATATCTCAAATTATTCTCCCAGGTATGGAATAAATTAGTTAGACTTACAGGTGTAAGTGGTTCATAGTGCCACTATGCCTTTAGCTAGGTAATAAATCATTTTCTTACTGGTATTATTGTAAAAAATGGTGGTTATTTCACCATGAGTGCAGGAAAAACCGGATTGTCCAGTTCAGTATGAACTCCCTCTAGGATATTGCCTTCAAGGCCCAATGTTTTAATTTTAGAAAGACATTCAGAACATAAATATGTTGGACACTACATAGGTAGTATTTTTTCCTGTCCACAGGTATTTTATTGGCAGCCTCCAAAACATAAAGACATGCGTAGACATGAAAAAAATATGAATATGCATCAACTCAACAAATAAATTCATTCACATTTTAGTGGCATATAAAGTCTACATTCCCAACATTCTTTCCATTGATATTGTGTCTTATGTATACAATTACAACAGCTTAATACTGTTGTATTTGCCACTTATCAAACAGTAAGTGCCACACCATTTCACCTCATACTTCCAAAAAATATTTTGTTTTACATACAAGTTTCAACTTTCATAAATATACTCTAGCCCATTCATGCACATTCCCTGCCTGTCTTTTGTCACAGAAGCAGTATGTTTGTATGTAATAAGCTCTTCTATGTATATGCGTCAATAAGAACTTTATCAAAGCATCATTTTTGAATCCCTCGTTATCACTAAAAAAAAGGCCCAAAACAACCCCAAATAATGACGTGTCGCTGACGTGCCGCGGTCGCCTTGTTGACGGTGTAAAACTTGATCCACGTGCTCGCCTCTGTTTACACTGCTACGTCATGACGTCACGGCGAACCCCACCCCGCACGGCGAGCTGCCTGGCAACACGAGAGAGAGAGAGAGAGAGAGAGAGAGAGAGTGAGAAGGAAGGTCCTCTGCAGCCAAGCGAGCAACCTGCACACCCGGGGCAGAAAACTACAAGAAAACACACTCGGCAGCACCATGGAGGATGCAGAGAAAGGTAACCGACTCGCTGAAAAGTCTCTCAGTGACTGCCGTGCTGCCAGAAAAATCTACATCTTTTTTTAATACTTCTGTCTCACGTGGAGGAGTTAGCAAACTAGCTAACTTTGCGCAGTGAGGAAAAGTTAGTCCGTTGAGAACATATGCTACATTTCAAACTCAAATAAAGTGTGTTTTTTTCCTCATGTGAGACTGATATGGTCATGCTGAGGCTTTCGTTAAGTGACAGGGTTTGTTAGAAGTATGACGGAAGTAGAAAATTACTCAGCATTTGTTCAAAACGTGTCGTCCGTTGCGACACTTGTGTTAAAACATAAACGAGGAAGTTGTAATTTTAATGAAAGCACAAAAATAACAGCCTCATTTGGCAGGCACTTAAGAGTGTATGCTGCGTAGTTTTGATGAAATGAAAGACTTTAGTGAATTTAGCATGTGGTGGTTGGTGGATTTCATTCTGTGCCTGACAGCCTGTAATAATAGGTTACACCTGTTTGACAGCTCATCCCTGAATGTCCCCACTGTACCTGTTCTAGTCAGACCACTTCATTTCTGCTCCTATTTCTCAACAGAGCAATGAGTAAACATCTCCAGCTCTCAGATCAGTAGGTTTTGGGAAGGCTGTGAGGTTTGGTAGTGAGATCAGAAAGGCCTGGGAACACACGTGTGGCTCTGCAAGGTTTTTTTTTAATACCAAGAGAGGGAGGGAGTGTGTGAACCGCAGGTGTGCCTTGTCTACCTGCCACTCCTGCTTCCTTTCCTCTCCCGCACCTACCAGGCGATTTCCGCTCCCGCTCGGCAGCCATCTGCTCTCTCTCATACCTCTGCACCGCTCTCTTGTCCTCACCCATCCCGTGGATCGGTGTAGGTGTGCCTGTCTGTTGCGACAGCCGCCTCTCAGGCAGGTGCACGTGTCTTTGCTGTGGTACACAGAAATCAGACACTTGCATCAAATTAAGCATGTGTGAGAGAATTTTATTTAAATTGTTTTTATTTTTTACAACAAATCTTTTCGTGTTTTGTTGTTCAGGCTGTGTAGTTCTTGTCGAAGTGATGTTTATGTTCACCTTAAGGGGTTTTCAGGTAAACAAGCACAGCCCTGACCTCATTTCCTTTCACCCCGCCCGCCTGCAGAAATGTGATTTCCTGATGTCTGCATGTAGCGTTTGTCCCTGGGGTAGAATATATTGTGTCAGGAAAAGACCCAGCATATTTTGTATATTACTTGTTTCTCTTTGGTAATTCATGCTCATAAATATCAGACTGAATGAAGTCTGTGTCAGTCAGACAGGTCTGTCACTCTCGATGTCAGAGTCTGTGCACATCTGCTGGGAGTGGATGCAATAACAGAAATACTTTACAAGTCGACAAAGTCTTAGTCACTGTTTGATAGGGGTTATATGCTCGGCCATTCGTCTTGTGACTGTGGTTCCTCCTTGGGTGTGTAGGTTTCCTGGCTTTTGCATGTGCTTTAAAGATTTCCCTTTAACACAGTGTGCGTGCAACTGATGCACCAGCAGTTGCGCCACCGAGCTTCTTGTCTCTTCGTGGCCCAGTAAGTTGCCTCATATGGTCTTGAAAACACAGTTAGAAAATCATGCAACATCAGACTTCTGTTGAGGCAATACTGCTCAGTAGTAATGTTAACTCATGCTCATCAAAATCACAATATGACTTTTGTGTGCTGTCTTTGTGGTGGTCAGTAGACACTGTGTCAGTTGTTGGCGCATTAAATGATATGGGGAAATACAAAACAATATACAAACAAATCACTGTCAGATAAAAATCAATCTCTCAAAGCACCAAACCATCCTTTACTACCGGGCCACTGTTTTTATTTGTTTGCTTTTTCTGCCTGTCGAAGTCAGGTTTCATACTTCCTAGTTGTTATTGTATTCCTTTGAATATAATCACAGGAACAGGTGAGTTCTCTGTTATTGCTACGCTCTCATGGCAACAGACAGAGAAGTCCATTTTATTGTCGCATCTCTATGCAGCGAATTATGGTGGCTGTAGCAGGCACCATCTGTACCCATGTCTCCTTGTCACCTGTTGACTTTCACCATCAGCCACCAGTATCTGAGGCTCCAAAGGCATTTTGAAGCATATCATTACAGATCCCCCCTCCTTTTTATATCTGTTTCTGTTAAATGTGTTTATTCCTCTTGAGGTGTAGGTGTTCTTACACACTCCTTTTATATATTTCAGTTAAAACGTGACAAATAACAGGATGAAAAGGAGCCCATACAGCAGGTTTCTTTAGCAGTAGGGAGGTCAGTGTGCATATTGAGTGTGCTTCTACTTCTGAAAGGAGCTGTCAGGGGAGCGCAATCTGCTCTCCTCTGATTGTGTGTACGTAGATGACCTTTTTGATAACAAACCTCTCTTTCTTTGTGCTTGCTTTTCCCCGCAGTTGAATGGAGTCTCCAGTAGTGACTTTAGCTCACATGTTTTGTTTTTTTTTTGCTTAGTGGGAATTTCTTTGCTTGAATGGTTCTTTTTGTGGTTCTTGTACATTTGTGTACCTGTGCTGTAAATGCCTGCACCACTTTCCCTCATTGACGCCTCGCCCTTGATTTTTAATTTTATACACAGAAGCCTGATTAAAATTCTACAATAAAAACCCCTGCATGTTCTGTACTTTTGACAGAAAGTACCATCAGACATTCAAAAACGAGACAGTCAGGCTCACGAATCTATCTTGTTTTTCAACTCAGTCACCTAATGACATTGATCATGAGCAGCGGGCAACATTTTTTGCCTTATTAGATTCCAATGAGGCACAACTGGATGCTTTCAGCTGGGTGAACTGTCAAGGGGAGTCACAGACAGCATCCTCCCAACCACGTACA
>JAOXYL010000048.1:11107711-11118059 GCA_028564955.1 Terapon puta
TTTTTTAAAATTAAAATTAAGCATTCAAAATGTGTTTATGTAAACACCTTGATTATTGCACTGTAACGGAAAGCAACTATGCACTTATTTAAATGTTTGTCATGATTTGTAATGGTACTTTCTTTTAAATCACATGAGTATTTTATGTCATCAACTGTCTTTCTGTTGTCTAACTGTTCCATGGAGGCAGGACCACTGCTAAATTTATTAAAAACTAGATTTATCTATCGGTCGTCACAAGCTGTTTTCAAAAGACTATTTGCAGGGTATGACGCGGACCATTATTGAACCCAAACATACTACCCAAAATTCCTGCAGCTTCACTGGTCAAATATTAAAGCGGACCCACTTCCTCCCGTCTGTCTGATCTGTTTGACTTTTATCTTAAATCTGGTTTATGATTAAGTCCCATATGTTCATACATATGGGCTCAGTTTTATGTAGTTCAGTTTACTGCAGCATTGAAAGAATAATGCAAATCACAACATCTACAGCCAAACAAGAGCAAGCAAATGACCAAATACATGACAATACTCCACATCATGTTTTAATGTACCATTAAAATTCAGCCCCTTTTAATTTGTGTCACAAAGCATTGGACTTCGGAGACGAAACTGCAGAAACTGACAGCTCAAATAACATAGTGGCCATGTTATTTGATGTCTCCTGTATTGAGAATATTTTTCAGTAACCTGTGAGATTTGGCAAAGTGGAGGTCTCACCTGTCTGGCAGCTTTGGCATCAGACTCATGGTCTTTCCACATGACTCTGCTGAGCACAGTTAATGTGTATGATGTGTAAACGGTTGATCAAAAATAACTTTACCTGTTTTCTATAAGTAATCTTTTTGTCAGAGATGTATTAGATGTCGATACTCAGATACAGTGTCAAAGAGTTAAACCACTGATAATAATTTAGGTTTTTTGCAGTAAAAACAGTGTTTTCAAATACTGATTTTGATAATCATTAAAGGCTCTTTTTTTAACAGTCTTTCTCTTGTGTAAATGTTCAGCGTAGGTGGATTCGGGTGTTTTACAAAATGGCTCACTTTCTTCCTAGTTAAAAGCCAAATGGACTCTAGATGTAGGAAATTTGTTGAATAAATAGGCCATTTAACACCGACTCTCCACTCACGTATCTTCATATTCAGTGATATTAGAGCCATGTGGAGATGATGTGACAGTTCCTTCAACTGTGCCCAAAGCATGAGGATGACTCTTATCACTAAGGAAACAGGCCTCCTCTTCGACCATCACATATGTGTTTGAAGGAAAAGTAGTTGACCATTGCAAGAAATATGCTTATTTATTTTCTTGCTGAAGTTTAGATTAAAAGACTTATGGCAGTCTCATGTCTTTCCTTTAAATGTGGAGATTACTCTTAACCTCTGTACATGGCTGGGTGAGGTGTTTCTATGAGTTACCAGTCTTTATTCTAAGCTAAGCTAACTGGCTGCTGAAGATAGCTTTTTACTTACAGCGTAGACATGGGAGTGGTGTCAATCCTCTCCTTTACTTCTGGGCAATAAAGCTAGTAAGTGTTTTCTCTAAATGTCAGACTATTCTTTAAAACCACAGTTATCCGCAGTAGATGCTTGTATACAATACTGCGATAGAAATCACATTTGTTAGGCGGTTATTAAGATGTAGTTCCACGACACAGTCTATACAGTGAAGGCATCGCCACTCTTTGCTCGTCTTACTGTTCTCCCATGATGCACATGTCATGGGAACTTTGTGGGCACTCTCTCTGCATCCCCAGTCATCCATGTCTCATGATTCTTGTTTTAGGCTCATCATGTGACAGGGTGTGCCATGAATAGTAAAGTAATGGATCTCATGCTGTGCTTCATTAACTACTTGAAAATGGCTGTTTGTTCCTGGTTACAGTCTGGGCGGATGGCTTGTTTTTCGTGCTCTTATCTGTTTCGGGTTTTATAAATCAGAAACCATTAAAGCAGTCCATTCGTAGAACACAATGAAATAGTTTCTGAGACTAAACATCATTTTCAAAGCCCATCTGTGACTGTGATGGATATTTTTTATTCATAATATTTGATAATTTATCCAATTCAAGCACACTGGGGATTTTATTTGTAATAAATGTCACATGAATCCAGTGTCACCAATGATTCAGTGGCCCTGCTGGTCAGGAGACCTGCAGAGTGCAAGTAATGCTGAGTATGAATTAAGTATTTAATAGGGTGTAAAGAGCATTCATTTAATTTATCCTACCATTACTAAACATTTTGGCACCATGTTCGTCTCAGAATAATGACATCTCAGACATGTCTCACTTAAACAGGAAGTGAATTTGGCTTTTTTTTTTTTTTTAATGGATGAGTCAGAGAAGCAACAGCAGTAGAAGTCGTAGTCGAGGTGGGGTGTAGATGTGTGCTTGACTTTGTTTAATATGTCCAGGTAGTACTTTCAGTAGTTTGCACAGTAGCTGTTCTTGATTTTTGGTGCATGAGTGCATGTTGATACTTGATACTGTATGACTTGACTGTATGTGTGTCACTGTCTGAGCTGACCTTGCTAACAAAGCCTGACTGCAGAGCAGCAGCACAGTTGCATTAGGTAGTCGTGCATGCAGGGGCACCGTAAAGGGAGCGAGGATGAATGA
The DNA here is from genome assembly GCA_028564955.1 of Terapon puta. Lineage (NCBI taxonomy): Eukaryota > Metazoa > Chordata > Actinopteri > Centrarchiformes > Terapontidae > Terapon > Terapon puta. Next base: position 11,110,337 of record JAOXYL010000048.1, read on the forward strand.
AAGGGCACTGGACTTACTGGGGCACTCAAAAATAAATTATTTAAGGTACTAATATAATATTTTAGCCTCTGGGAATTTTGGGCAGCCCTCAGTCATGCTGTCTGCACAGTATGTCTCACTCGAGAGCCACAGTCATGTGAGCATTTTGTTACTAATAGCCCAATCCAACTCTCAGTTTAAGGAGAAGGTAGCAGAGTTTTGTTAAACCCTCCTCCTTCTGGAGGTACTCCTCTATGAATGAGCACAGAGATTTGGATTGTACAGAACATCCTCACTTTTATCATTATGTTTTTTTATTAACTTTTAAACTAACTTTTAAATTATTAACATTTCATTTGTTTTTTATTTTGTATTATCTTCACTTTGTCATAGTTGCTGAAGGGTGGAATTTGACTCCCACTGCTTCAGTACTTCAGGACAGCGCCCTGTCTGTCTTAATGCAAAGCATTTCTTGGAGAAGATCACACAAATATGCTTGTCTGCGGAAATGAAGGATAGGAACTCTGCATTGTTGTACTGAAAGGATCATTTGTGTTTTCTTTGACAGTTTAGGCAGTTTGTGTGTGTACAAGCTACTCTCACATATTGATGTCAACATCAAACTATAGCTTGTTCCCTCTCAGTAATGGAGAGTGATAGCATGAGGCTGTGCAGTTGTTTCAAATGTTTTATTCACAAGGAATCAACTTTGCGTGTGCTTGCTTTGCTGTCTTTTCCATCCTTTTTAAATTCATTTTCAGTAGCTGAACCAGAGCGAACGTCTGTAAATATTCTGATGCTCTGTCCTAATATAGCACAGAATATCCTTAAAAAAGATGCACATTCATACTTTAGGTCGTGCTTCCTACTCCTGATTTCACTTGAACTTCACTGAACTCTAATTTTCTGACCACCTTCTTGCTCAGTATGACTTTCTACCTCCATCCACACCTCATGCGCTTTAAATGCGCTCCGCATTAAATCACTGTTAGTGTCTACATCTTCTCTCATAAAATTAGCTCTGGAATGTCACCAGGCTGCTTTTCCACTTCACTGCAGCTTTAAGAGTATCAGCAGGTGCGTGCTCACACAGAGATGCTTGCCATTTATTGACACTCCGTGAATGTTTCTTGAGTGAAATGAGACATTCCTGTACATTTCCTCTCTTTTGTGCCGCTTGAATTCCTGCCTCAAACTACAAGATTGATGTTTTATGAGGTTTGGTGGTTATATACTGAACTTAAGATCAAGCTTATTCCTTTCAAGATCCTCCCTCTAAGTAAAACATTGTTCATGTTGCTAAAAGACTAGGAACAACTACTTAGATAATCCATTCAGTTCAGCAGGTTTTCTTAGATTTATATCATATAAAAAGACATTTCTTTCCTTTTTGTTGAACGTGCAACAGAAAACGATCTGAATATGTCAGGTCCAGCTTTTAGAAATTGTAACAGTTTTTTTTTTCTCTTATGTATCCATTGATTAATCTAAAAAATCCCTTATAGATATGATCATTAGTTGCAGCACACACAGTGTCACGTGTACATGTACGTGCTCTGTTCACCAGCACTTTCCCCCAAGTGCGCACACACAATACCAAGTGCAGCCTCGGGTATCCTCTCCCCTCCATTCTCGCTGACTAGCAGTACTGCCACTCCAAGCTGGACCGGCCATCCTGGATTAGCGCTTCACTGTAATCTGGGACACTGCAGATTATGCTTTTCATCTAATGCCCTCCCTCCATACACACACATGGCATCACATGACCAGCCCACACAAATGGGACCTCTTTTATTTCCTCCTTGGATGACAGGCTTGATGACGGAAAATGAAGGAGGGAGGGAATTGACAGAGAGACCTGAGAGTACTGAAAGTGGAGTGTCACGTAATATCGCCACAGCACGAGCTCTGCTGACAGTGGCCGGCGTCTGAGAGCGGCACTTTTTTGCACAAATGGATGTTTGAAGGATGGACTGAGGGTTGACCTTTGGGATTACAGCGGAGTGAAATGGGAACTGTGTGTGTAATAGTGTGCGTGTGTGATGTAACAGCTGCTTGAAGGGACAGGTAACTCATTAACAGAGAGGAAGACGCAGACAGGCAGAGGTTAGCAACACCTTGGCCCGCTGCAGGAAAGGAAGGAGGAAAAAGGGAAAACCGGCTTCGCTGCACTCTCACTCTGACCTTCTTCTGTGTACCTGAAAGCCGATACAAAACCTCCTCCCACGTGCACACACGCACAGACGTTGGATATTGTGTGTGCGTCTGTCACACACACCACAAGAGTCCAGGGACGTCGCAAACAAGGCGTCACAGAACCAGCACGCGCCTGGATCACATGCAAACAATCAGCGCTCGGCTGTTTTTGCTTAGGTAGTTGTGGCGGTAGGGAGGCGGCGGTCACTCCGGCCAACAGCGCACTACAAGCTGTAAACATGGAGCCCCTGGAGGAATACCACTCTCCGTTTGACTTTGAACAAGGAGTCAACACCAGCTACCTTTACCTCTCCCCGGCCTACAGCGACACGCCGCCCAGCTCACCAGCTGTCAAAACCAGAGGTAATCACAAGGAGGAAAGGGAGAGGCCGGGCGAAGGATGTGAGGACTGTGTGTGTGCGTGCGTGTGGGGGAGTGTGTGTGTTGCGTAGAGAGACAAAACATGGGTTTGGTTCATTGGACAGGAAGAATTTGGGGGAACACAAAGCTGCGTGTGTGACAGCAGCTTTTGCCAATTATCATTTGACTTTGATTTAGTTTGCATTCTAATCAAATTTAGAAAAATTATACTTCCAAATGAGATACAATTTATTTTGCTGTGCTTATGATTATTTCATTGTACAACCCTTCTGCAACACACCATGTTTTATTAATTTTGCTAATTTTCCAAAGTACAAGCGCTTTCAAATTTCTTCCATTTCCTAATCTATATGTATCCCAAGGTAGCTAAAAACCTTCTATGAATTTGGTGTTTTGGAGAAGAGTGTGTGACTTGTTTATAGATTTGTTGTGCTTCCTCAAAGTTAAAAAGGCTGATTATTACATGCCAGAAAGGTTTTGTGGATCCCATTTAGAAAATTGCCCATAAAAAAATCATCTTTCAATGTGACTGCCATTAATTTAAATAGTAGGAAATGCATAACCCCATAATGGAGTTATACTTTAATATTATTTGTTCCCGGAAACCTTTTATGTCCACTTCAGCCGCGGCAGTGAATTTGTCCTTCCATGTCCAACTCTCTCTGATGTGTTGAATAAGTCAGGATTATGCTGTCTAGTACATCAGGGCTGTGTGTTGGTGGCAGCTGATGTGTTGCAGCAGCGTTCCTGCATAAGACTTCCTCAACCCTTGTTCCATCGTCTCACAAACAAAATTGAATTTAACAATCTTGAGCTTCTGGGAAACTCAGTCCAGTGAATCAGGGATAACTTAATATCATCAGCTGAGTTTGAATTGGAGCGAGCCAGAAACATCTTCATAACACATTTAGCGGGACTTTTTTTCTTAAAGTGTTTACTCCACACAGAATCAGAAAAAAGACAAAAGCTTATATTATTTTGTTATTGCTTTTGTAGGTGGAATGGGGTCTATATTTTTGTGTTTCTGCACATATAACCACAGTGAGATTGTTTCATACTTACAGAAGTTAAAAAGTAGTATTATAAGTAGAAGTATAAGTGATTTGCCAATCCTACATTTCTTTGTGCTGCACACAGATATCAAATGTGCCTTAGTTACATTACAACACAGTTATCAAATTATTAGTGTAAATTACTTAAGTGGACCCAAACAACTGCTTGGCTTCTGACTCATTATCACAAAAGGAGAGATATATGCTGGAGAGTCTGTTAAAACGCGGCTCTTTTTTTAGGCATCCTTCAGCTTTTACAGGTTGTTATAGATTTGAGAGTGACAAAGAGCTACGTGGTCATTCGGCAGAGCATGTTAGTCTAAGAGGAAATGAGCTGAAGCAGAGGGGTAGGCAGTGATGTGGGTGGGTCTGCAGTTTGGTGTAGCAAGCCAAACTTCTGCAAACACCCACATACAAACTTCTTTCTCTCTCTTTTTGTGCCCGTTTTTTCCTCCTCTCTTGCTCGCAGCACCTACCGATGAAAACACACCTCCGGGGGCGTATATTTGCTACAAACCTCCACACTCGGACATGCAGACCTCCCACTGCTGCCTACAGCAGTGCATTACAAAATTTGACATATTAACGCAAAGCTCTGTGCTTAAAATAAAAACACCAACAATAAAAGTACTTTTTGTCCTGTTTGCAGCAGCGTCTCTTTCACAGTTCTGTCACTCTAAGCATATTGTGTATCTGGATATTCTTTTTTTAATGTATGTATGTGTGTGTATGTGTGTAAATGGCAATGCTGTGTCACCAATAATGGGAGGATATCTAAGATGAGAGAGAGATACGAGGGAGAAAAGAGCCTGCGGGCAGATGAAGATCTGACAGTGGGGGTGGTTTCAGGGCTCTGAAGGCTGAGTGGAGAATTTCCACTGTACTTCTTCTCACCCAATGACTGTAATGCACGCCTCTGTTTCCTCATAAAATGATCTACTTTTTTTTTTTTTGTCAGATTGCATGCATGTTTTGACAGAAATATTTTCACTTGAGATATATCCAATCAGCTCTTCTTGTTCCCGTGGTATTAATTAATGTTAGAGCGAGTTACAGCACAGCCCAGTCTGGAGCTGATGTTTACACTGTGTGATTGAAGGGCTGACACGTGTCATGTCCCAGTGGCAAGTTGTCGTCTTGGGAGAATACGACGCTTGGTTTTTGCAATTTCGGTAGTTCTGTCCCCACCAATAAGCATTCTGTTAAATGTCTTATAAAGTATTGGGAGTGTTGGGGTGTAACGGGAAAGAGAGGGAGTGTTTGGAATGAGGTGGGAGGAGAGGACGTGGGGTCTGTTGAGGGAAAAAAGATGTGAGGGTCGCAGTTCGCAGGATCCATCAGTGATGCAGGATGTGGTCAGAGGTGCACGCAACATAAATTTGGATCCAACTGTTGTTTTGAAATGCCTGCTACTTTTTTGTATGATTGATATTCAGCCATCAGTACGCACCATTTTATAATGCACAATGTGATCAGAAATGATGTCAGGAAGAATCCGTGAATCAGGTTCTACACTGTATACATACACAGGGAATATTTATTTTTATGCTTTGGTACATATTCAAAATACATTTTAAACTGCTTATAGTCTCAGGATATGTGACTGAAAGTATTTGCTAAACAAGTGACCTATCTTTGCTTTGAGAGGACTGCTTTAATATGCCACATACTTGAAATACAATAGACATTACCTTTAGACTAGATCTAACTACCATGAAAATATTTACATGCTGGTGTGTCATTTGAATAACATGAACCAGCAACAAAAACAACCAGACAAAGGCAGAACCAGATATTCGTGTTCATTATGTGAGTAATTACCCAATTAAACAATGTTACGTAGCTTCCTTCTGTGTTTTTTAAAGGGGTCATGTACCACAGTGCTAGTGGGTTCAGAAGTTAAGTGAACTTTACGAGGCACTCTCAGGTCTTTTTGGGCCTCCTCTCAGTTCACGCTTTAGTTCAGCCCTCCTCCCTGCTGAGGGGATGACACAGTCCAAAACATTTCTCTAGCAGTTCCTTTTTTGCCCCCCCCCCACCCTTCCCACACACAGTGTTTTATTCAGCTCACGGGTTTCCTCTTTTTCATTTTTCAGTTCCATTCTGTTTATTTCTTTGTTGCCACGTTTCTTTTATCTGAATCCTTGAAATACCAGGGAAAGATAAAACAGAAAAATGACCTCAGAGGCGTTGGTCTCTCCCTCTTCCAGCTTAGTTGCGGCCCAGAACTTCCTCACCCGCTCACCCGTCCTTTTGACTGACAGATCCTAACAACCCCTCTGCTCTTGTTTTCTCTCACGCTGTCTGAGCCCAGAATGTCTCCATCTCGAAAGTCCTTTGTATTATTGATGCACTGCTGCTCCTACTGGGCACAGCTCTGTCAGAGGCGGCAACATCAAAGACAAGTGTGTACACTGTATGTATGTATGACTGGAGATATGAAGCCGTGCGTGAGAGGGAGGCCGTACAGTAGGAACGAAAGCCTGTTTTTTTTGTTTTTTTTTTTTTGATCAGGAAAAGCTTTCCCCTCCTGGTCAACACCTTTCATCAAATGGTCAAATCAAATGGCATCCGCCACTACCAGCCTCTCCTCATCTTCAAGGAGAGCAACACGACAGCCTGAGTTTGACAACCAACGCTCCCCCCCTTCGTACCACCTGTTCATTGTCACACACCAAACACGAGCACCTCCATGTGAACACATCTTTTTTTTTAAATAAAACATCAGACACCACAGGGATCTCAAAACAGACACGAGCGACGGGTGCGGATGAATATTTGTCTTTGTGTTTGTTTTTTCTCGCAGGTTCTCGGCAGCAACCGGATTCGGTACCAGAGATGGGAGAAGACGCGGTGACGTCCGTCAGTCCCTCCGCCCCTCCTCCTCCCCCCGCAATGACTGAAGAGGAGCGACAGGAGTTGCAGGAAGAGTTGGTCAAGGTCAGATGTGGAGGGATTAAGGATTAGAGAGGTCACGGCCCAGTCAGTCAAGATCAGGCGCTGGTCCTGATCTTCCAGTTAGTAGAAATAAATGAGAGTTAAAAGGCTTTTTTTTGTTAATACAATATGTATACATCACTTTGGTAGCTGTTTCTGGCTCTGGAGCCACCTTGTACTGTGTCATGTATGCTTTGAGGGCGTTTTCATTTCAAACCAAGCCCTGTGTTCACACACGGTGCTCTTTGCATATAAAAAGCGCTGCCTACCATAACAACAAGATGCTCCATTTCAGGTCCCCCGTCGCCCCTGTAGCTGCTCCAACCACTTACCTCGCTTCAGATGTTGCATTACTTCCCTATTTGTAATTCCCATGACAGCCGATACATCCAGCAGCCCTTTCGACATGTTTGTTTTGGTGGGAAAGATAAAATGGAGCCTCTTATTTGTTGTGATTCATTAGCAGTTGACATTAGTTGGTCGAAAAACATTCTCAAACTAAATGCAGCTTCTCTTTACTTTACATGTAGAAAAGGGCAGCAGAGTAGAATGATTATTTTCATTAACTATCAATTTACCAACTAATTTTCTTGATTATTCAATTCATTGTCTGATCTATATGCATTATATAATATACATTATTATACTGATATCTGTTTAAACCTAAATCCAAAGATATTCTGCAGAAAATACTCTGAATTAACTCAATAAACTCTCATAATCACAATAGTAACTGATAAGTTTTCTGTCTATCATGTAACTGCTTCAGTCCTATTATATATGATAAACATTTTGTTACCCACTTTCACTCTTAGTCAAACAAGGATATAACAACATATCACATATCCATTTAAAACCTCAAACCTGTATGTGTGTGTGTGTGTGTGTGTAGGTTGAGGATGAGATCCAGACTCTGTCCCAGGTGCTGGCAGCCAAGGAGAGGCAGCTGGCGGACATTAAGAGGAAGCTGGGCATCACACCTCTGAACGAGCTGAAACAGAACATCACTAAAACCTGGCAGGAGGTCACCACCTCCACCGCGTACGTACCCACTTGCCGCTGTGTTGGCGTTCGACCCGAGAGCGCACAATATGTCACTTGTTTCACAACATGGCACTGATTTTTTTGCTTCTTTTATCAGATGCCTTTTCGTCACAGGTTGTCCTTTGGGATAAAAC
>JAOXYL010000048.1:11127724-11149195 GCA_028564955.1 Terapon puta
TGTGTGTGTGTGTGTGTGCGTTTGAGTGGAGGGGTCTGAGTTGTGTAATATCAGCTCACGCGGCGACAGAAGTCCTGCCCAAAAGGTATTTATGAAAAATAAAACACAGGCGGCAAACGCCCCTGCTGAGACGTTATTCTGTTGCATATTTGAATGATTTCTCGATAAATCCTGCTTGATAAATGATGCAGACTGGTCGTGAGTGCTGCTCGAGAGGTGGATTGCGAATTCTTGCGAACATCAGGCGCACTCCAGCGCAGGATGATGAGCGTCTCATCCGCCTCGCTCATGAAAACACGCTGTTACTTCTGATGGCCCAGAGGAAGCACACCTGTGGGACTCATCCCGCTGTTTTAAACCGCCCCTCAGACTAGTAAAACAAGCTGGAGCGGCGAGGGGAGGCCGACGTCTCCACCACAGCCGATAGTGTGTGAGAGGCGTGAAGGTGAAACTTCCTCCAGCAGAGTCGCTGTTTCTGGATCAGAAACTTTAATGTATTGATGCTTAACTTGGAAATTTAGGGAGGTCACGTCAGCGCAGCGCTTCGACATCTGCCGGCATCCGACTCGGTTTTCTTGCTTTATTTAGATGAGAAGATTGATGCCTCTCTCTCGCCTGCGCAGTAAATACGTAGCCTAAATCTCACCGATAAACTAATTCAATCTTTCTTATTACTTGGCCAGGACCAGGAGTTGCTGCAACAGCTAAAAGCTTTTAAAAAATGGACCAGCTTAAACAAGCAATATTCAGTGTGCTAATTGATCAGATTTAAGGGTGCTGGCGGGTAAATTTGACCGCCATTTGCTCGCCAGGCTTGTTGATTCCCACAGTCTTTATGCTAAATGAAGCTAATCAGCTGCTAGATGTGGCTTCGTGTTTACTGTACGGACGTGAGAGTGGTGTAAATCTCCTCATCAGAGAAAACTGACTAGTATTTTTCTCAGTACATCGACAATCAATACAAAAAAACCAGAAGCGACCCCGTTTATGACGTGCGGCCTCAGCTCAGCAGAGTTCAGAGTTTTTTCGCCGGCCGTGTCGCCTGACGCGCTGTCCACAAACAGATCTGGAGGAGGACAATGTGTTGCGTGTACGCTTAAGTTTACAGTCTGGAAACACATATCAAACATTTACATTTAGAGGCTCCAAAAGGATAGAAAACGCAACATACTGTGGCGGCCACGTCGGGGTGGAGAGCAGCCGCTGCCAGCGCGAGTCCGCTGTGGTCCCCCCTGATAGGCCGCTGCCAAGTTTACGGATCACCCTGAAGGTGATGTGAGCGACGCTTACACGCAAGCGGCCGTGTGATTCTGGCCTTATCTGATTACACACAGATGGATCATCCCCTTAAGGCTCCCCGTGTGCTTCGAGTCGGCCTAGCGGAGGGACGGGGAAGGGGGGGGGTAGAACAACACCGATTTCACACCTCAGACTTCTTCATGGCTCCGGCTGGCACAGTTCCCACCACCACAGCCTCCTCTAGTGATCCGTCTTCCACAAGCATCCCGTCAGGCCCTCCGAGGACCGGGCCGACTGTTAACACACACACACACACCACGAGGATGGAGAAGGCTTCGCTTGTACTGTGATAAATCAGTCTGTGCCAGCAGGGAAGTCGTCGGTCCTTTCCACTCTTTTGAGATGAAAACATGAGATTTCTTTTTGTATTCCAATCTTACATTTTGCCTAATGTGGTGGTTTAAGCAAAAATAAAAGTTCGGGCAACGCTGGCTGCTCCCAACCCTTCATGGACGCCAAAGCACAAATAGAGCACATTTATATAAAGTCATGTATCTTGTAATTTCCTTACTTGCATGCACATGCAGTATTAAAAATACAGTTAGACCAGAGCATATAGTATATATATATATATCTATATACTGTTTGAAAAAAGAGTGTAAAAATCCAGTGCGACAGTCATTGAGTTCTTGAGGTCTACATGATTGTAATCTGATAAAACAGCCAGTGAGATGATCCTTCAAAGAGAGGGCGAGGCCGGCACTCTCCGTGTTGCATATCAAGTTAGAACTGAAGGGGCCGAGGCATAAATACGCTTCAGTGTTTAGTTTATTCGTATTCTGGAGAAACAGATCCAATAATAGTTCGAGTTGGGGGTGAGGAGAGCGTTTTTTCTTCTCTCTGCCTGCCTGTAATTAGTCACCCACATTCACACAAAGTGAGCGATGGCTTTTCAGGTTCCCGCGGAAAAAGAAAAAAAAAAAATCACTTAGCAGCTCGGCACTAAAAATGGATCATCTCACAGACTGTTTCACACGCTGCTTGCTGAATGAGGTTTCCTTGATTTCCCAAACGTTTTTTTTTTGTCTTTTTTTTCCCGAAATTGCACCACAACACCGATTCTTCACATCGACATACATTTATCTACAAGCCCTTATACAGAAGGGAGAGAGGAGTCATGTTTGGGAAAACAAAGAAAAGATATTACAGACAAAAAAAAAACACACACACATTGAAACACAGTATCGTCATAAGTTTGGATAAAAAAAATAGTTTACAAGAGTAGAAAAGTCACTCTTAGACCTTGCAACATCTCTCTACAACCAAGAAAGGGCCAAAAGGGCTCTCGGACGTAACTCACAGGACGTTTCTTGGTATCACAAATCTTTGAATTACAAGTATAGAAAGCAGAACTCAGACTAGCCAGCACCAGAGACATTCCTTCATCATTGCTGTGGGCCTGCACATCACAGCAACACACCTCCACACTGAGCTTCTAGTTAATGACTGCTGAGGTCCACTCTAGAAACTCTACGTTCATCAAGGCACATTCAGGACTCCGATATTCCTCCAAACATAACCATAACGGGGGTTGAAGCAGGGGTCGATCCATAATGAGGACAATTTATTGACCATTAGTGTTCCAACCCAAAAAACGTGTGTTTGCAGAGGCCTTTTCATCCACTTTCCATCCCTCCTCCTTCACATTCCTGAATGGGCGGATGAGTGACTGAAGGATGGAGGATCCCTCCTCTTTCCATTGACAACAACGCCACCCCGGCTCTGGCAGCGGATAGCAGAGACGCACAGGCCTGCCTATCGGTTGCCATAGAAACTAGACCTATAGTCGGCGACGGGATCTAGAAACTTTCGAGACACGCCGCCACTCCACCTACACTCGGGGTCATGCAAGGCAACGCCGCACCCGCCTGCGCCCTCGGTCGATCTGCGCAACTTCAAAACAGGGTTCTCACGTTTCCAGGCATTTTTTCAGAGAGCCACCTGCCGTCACACCACTGATGAGTGGTATTACTGCAGAGCAACAGGAGGGTCTGTGCGAAGGATCTGCAGGCCGGCGGGGCAGATTACAGCCCTGCAGGCAGCTGCTTGCACGTTTCTTTATCACCCGCTGGAGGTGGGTGGCCGGCTAATCTGCAACCACAGAGCTGAGGGAGGGGCCCTGACTAAAGGCAATCCCCCCCAATGTCACTTTAGCTTCAACTTCTAGAGCTGACAAAGCAAATAAAAATGGAAATGAGAAGGACTTTTGAATAGTGGAGTCAGTGATAGCACATAAACATACTGATACACACTGATACTGTAGCTTAGATATACTGTTAATCGGTACATATTGTAGCATATATTGACCTATACTTGGATGATATAGGGTATATTAAGTGTCAGCTTCTTGTCACAAACAAGCCTTGTCACGTATGAAATATTGATCTCAGTGAAGATCAGGTAACATAAACAAGCAAGGCTTATAAAACTGTCAACACATGAACTGTTGTTAAAGCAATCACTGCTCAGTAGCTGGGCTGGACAACCGTGCATGGACATGACGTGTGTGTGTGTGTGTGTGTGTGTGTGTGTGTGTGGTGTGAGCATGAGGACATATACACTGAGGGTCCCTCATAACTCACAAGAGCTGATTTTTATACCATCGGTAAGCAGAATAATGCTATCTTGTTTTATTCAGCTTATAAATCATGGCTGAACGCTCAGCCCTTTAATAGGCAGAGGCAGAGGGGGTAAACACAGCGGAGAACAAAAGCCACAACAGCCGCTGCCGCTCCATTTGAAGAGTGAGAGAGAGAGAGAGAGCGCCCGCGAGAGAAAAAAGGTCCTCATAAGTATTCATATCACTCTCACTAGAGCAACAAGACCGCCTATTGTGGCTCTTTGATACCGCAGTTTTAATTCTGCTGTGCGAACACATGTTTGTAACGGCAGCCTGTTTCTCAGCTCGTGTTTAGCCGCTCACTCGCCCCAGGTTGCAAGGCCGAGAGTTTCCTCCTGCTTTAATATGAATAGGACGATCACATCAGAAAGATGATACCATATGGCACGTTTGGCATCACTGGGGTGTCAAATTGGGAGTTAAAACATGAGTCTTGATTCCCTTTTGTTGGCTAGTTTTGCCCAAAAGGAAGCAAATTATCCAACATCCCAAACATCTGTGCAACATGTTGATCTGCTGGGTAAGAATTTCATCGGCAACGAAATTAACTTTTTAGCTTTAACAAAAAAAAAAAAAAAAAGTAAAAGTGCCATTTGGATTTGGAAATATTCGCAGACAGAACAATCTCAACTTAGAGCTCATTTACTCACTCCTTCTGGAGCTTTTGGTCACATCATATAATCCTCATCCGCTTGTTCAGTTCAAGTGAAACTAAATGTTTTGTTTGTCTCTTGTGTTAACTGATAAAACTCTACCGAAGAAAAATTGCAGAACGAGTGAGCAAAGGGACCTGGAGTTGACATGCTGCTGTTTGATCTTAGTTTGGGTGTTAAATAATTTTGTTGCTTGGAGTACACTGAAAGCATTTCTGTGATCGCACATGATAAGTTGAACTTTTTGCAGTGATGTAATACAAAATGCAGTCATTTCAAATTCTATGAAATTCTGACCTACAGAACTGAACCCAACCAATGGGGAGACAGTAAATAAAGTCACCAAAATAAAACAATCCAAACTGAAGCAGCACAGAGAACAGAGGGTTTGGGGGCGACCCACTCACTAACGGGTGTCTGGACACTTGGTAGACTTGAGGCAGGGTGTTTTTATTTTCATGTTCTACAGCATAACATTGTGTACAAAATGGAGTTAATATAATCACATGGGAGAAACAGCACTGCATGGGAATATAGCACCTCCATTTCTCCCCCGCCGAGGCCACAGCACCAGAATGCACAATGTGCAAGAACGGACCTGGGCTGAGTGTCTTCAAAGCCTCTTAATGCTAAGGCCATCTTTGTGCCATTGGCAGTGGATGGGACCAAGATGTTTTTAGTACAACGATGCAGGCCACAGTCCACAAACAAATCCCAGAGTTCCTCTCTGATCTTAGAGGAGTTTCAAAGAAATATGGCAGCAAATATCCATTTGAGGTCACCCTAAACGAGGGTGTGAGATTAGCTTATTTTGGCCAAATCTTACTACGACATTTGACATTTGATCGACAAAAGTGATGCAGAATCAGCATCAAGAGAACTTTGTTTAAAATTAGCTGCCTGGAGTTGCTGCCACTTAAAACATCCAGTCTTGCCAGAACCTGTAAATGGTCTGAACTACAGTAGGGACTTGTTCCTGGACAGAGCCCAGACAGAACCCACACACCAATGGAGGAGACGGTCTGGACACAAACGTAAAGCACCGCAATGATGGAGAAAGGGCAGTGGGGAATGCATGGAGTCAAAATACAAAACAAAAACATTAGCTGCATCCAGCCACTGAGGTGTGGACCAACAAATACCATCCTCCCCTGTCAGGGATCTCACGGTGGACTCGACCCGCACCCTGACAGGAGACGCCACAGGCCATCAGAGAAAGGTGTCCAACTCCTCGAGAGGAGCGAGAGTCACGCTTGAGCACCGTGCTTCCGTGGCAGCCCACATACTTTGCCGGGGGCTCTTTCACGTATACGCAAATACGCACACATACACACACAAAAGCGCGTGACCGCACACATGGGTGCAAACACGCCAACACGTCAGTCAAACTAATTGCAAGTGGGCCTGCGTGACACCGGGAGAGGAGAATTGGAAATAAGATAAAGGTTTTAATCAACTGTGGTTTTCGACCGCTTAGCAGCGCCAGCAGCGGCGAGCGTGACGTGAAGGAGCTCCAGGCGGGAGCGTGGGGGTCAGGCTCACTGAAAAGAGCATAACAAGCTTTGCCTGCAGTGAGAAATATTCCTGGGCTCCCTCCCACACTGACAAAAGCCACAAACATTACAGTCAGCAGAACATGAAAACAAAATTCATAAAGAGTATTATATTCATATATGTATGTATATATACCATTATATACATACATACATACATCATACATACATATATATAGAAAAAAATAAAAACAGCCAAACCAATGCCTTTTTTTTGCTTTGAATCTAAATTCCAACATGTTTTTTCTTTACGTATATATAGAGATTTGTCTTTTCTTAAACAATACGTTCACATAATACAATGGCAAATCAGTTTTGAGATAATCTAAATATTTCTTACTGAAACATCAATGTCATGACATAGAAGAAGCACAATGTTTGACTTTAAGGCTATCTCTAGGATTCAACCAGCTGTAGCCCGACAGGTTGAACCATACACTATTTCCTCGCGTAACATCATACTCAAACCTGTCTTCATCATATGGTGGCGAATGTGATGACCGAGGTAACTGGTCATGGACATGAAGCTTAGAGAAAATACAAGAACTACATATATACATGAACAGACAAGGAAAAAAAAAAAGACAAAAGAGAAACTCAGCAAACTTAACAGAGCTACGATCTTCAGGTGTGGAAGTACTGTATATTAATGGGGGAGCATGTGAGTTTATCAGCTGGTGTTGGTTTTGAAAATTTCTATTGTAAAATGATCCTCTTTGTGTGTGTGATAGTAATAGAGATCTCAGCGTGCATTCAAACAAATTTCGAATAATGCAGATAGTAATGCAGAAACAGAATCACAATGTGCCTCGACACAGGTCATTTCTATCAATTTCAGTACATTGTAATAAAGCAGAACGCAGCCCCAGATGACAGAAGAGTTGGTCCGTTTCTCACCACAAAGAGAACAATCTGTAAACGATTTGGCCTTTTTTGTTTCCTGCCTCTCAGCCACTGAGGAGGCTCAAATGAACACGTTCAAATGACAAACACGTATCCCGCTCTTTTCCTCTTTTTACCTCACCAGTGAGCAGTTTACGTGCCGATCACTGACTCTTACAAGCCTCAGCCAGAAGCTTTAATAACATGTTGTCAAGTGAATGAAACGTGCAGTGCACCTTGAACAACAAAAGGAGTGACCTAATCAAGTGCTTTTAAATTTTCCAACCTTTTCCATTAAATAAATGGAAAGAAGCCACGTCCGGGTGGCCAAATGTTTGTGGTTACTTTTGAAAAAATAATAACTTAAGTTGGAAAAAAAGAAGGCTAGTGGAACATAGAAACATTTTCAACTCTCTAGAAGTAACCACAAATGTACCAAGTGCTCTGTTACACACACATACAGTGCAAGTGCCTTACTTTTGGTTCTCAGCCCTCCTCCTTTGGTCAACAGATCTGTGCCTCTGTGGCGTAAGTAAACACAAAGATATTTTGTTCCCTTTGGGAAGGTGTAAGCGTTGGTTTAGGAGGAGGGCAGTCTGTCTCTCTGTATGCGGTGAAAGATGTTTATCTGCTGTTTTAGCTACTGACTTCATGCTTCCAGTGCTGTCAGGACGAGGACGGTCTTTAAAACACACTTTCTTTAGCAAGTGATAGGTAAACAGTCTCGGTTTTGCCAAAGAGAGAGATAGAGAGAAAAAAAAAACTACATCAACAACAGTAAACATGGCACCTTAACAAAAACCAAAAACATAAAGAATAAGATAAGATAAAGGAGTTTTTGGTTGCAAAGTTGTCATGTGTAATGAAAGAGAGAAGCTATTGAGATAGTGCTGTATACAGTATAACCCCAAGTTTTAGCTGCTGGTTTTTGCTTTCTTTAGAATCACATCCCTGATAAAACAAAGAAAATGAATCGACTGGATAAAAAAGTGACATAGAAAACAGTTCCTGTCTTCTGCTTTGATTGTGTGTGTAAATGCTTTTTCTGTGGTAAATCACTGGCATGGTCCATCTGCTTTCCCTGACTGTAAATTGTATCTTTTTGCATTGATCATTCACCTTGTGTGTCTCTATTCCTCCCTTTCTTTTCAACATGTCAACCTGCCCTTCCCGGCTCTGCCGTACATTCCCTCGAGGCCGCCGGGAGCGAGAAGCAGATGAGGATCCAGGGGAGGCTGTGATGTTGGTGATAAAACCTCACCTCGCAAAAGTCCAGAAAATAAAATGAGGGATGAACAAGTTGAAGGAAGAACAAAAACTGCGAGCTTTACTTCCATGCTTTTTCATAACGTTCTTCAGAGACTGCAGCAAAGAGGCTCTTTCTTCTTTTGGATAAAAAAAGATTTTTTTTTAACAAAACTCACACAAAAAAAGCTTTTGGCCTTTTTATCTGGACCCTTTCTTTGACTAGACTTTCCATTTAAAAACCAGAGCTTTACAAAACATAGAAAGATGCAACACTGAACCCAACATAAAAAACAGGAGAAATCTTTAGATCTATTTTTTCTTTACACTGTTTAGCTGCACTGGGGTTTCCCAAATCTGGGAATGATGGGAATGGCGAGGCAGTACTGGGAATTCTGGATGGCGATGTAAAAGGTGGCTCCTTTGGTTCCTTCCACAGCTGGAATGGTTCAGTGAAGCTGAGGGGGACGGCGACAGGGGCGGAGCCTGAAGCATTACAGACAGTTGCGATTTTGAGCTGAAGAAAACCAAATGCATGCAAGATGATGCCCCTCCCCCCGTCCTCTGGCGAAAGGCAGCAGTGCCTGTTGGGCGTGGTGCTGGGGACGTCGGCGGGGAAAGCTCAGTCGGTGAATCTCTGGCAGGCCTTTTTCCAGCGGCAGGCGGTGCACCACATGTCGCGGTTCTCCATCCCGTAGACCTTACGGCATTTCTTCCCCTCGCCACGCACCTTCCGACTGTGGAGGAGAGATGCAGAATAACTCATGGAGCTGTCATGATGGTGGAGACTGTTTTGTCTGTTATCTCCTGGGCTATAAGCACTAGCATCAAACACCAAACGTGTAGTAAAAATGATCTGTGTTGGAGATTCTATTAAAACTGATCAATAAAAAGTTGCTCCTTGTGAGCTGAGACACTTCAGACTATTTTCACAGTGATGGATGCACAAACAGTTTCCACATGTTGGGAAACATGCTCAGAGAGTTAGCCCCCTTAGCTGTTTGCCCTCGGTTTCAATTCATTATGCTAAGTTAGGCTAACTGGCTGCAGGCTGTAGCATAATTATGATAAAAATAATTACCATACAGGAAAGAGGGTGATTATTATCAATCAATATCCATTACTATCACTTTGATCATCAATCTTCATGGTTCACTTTAGTTCTAATTAAGTCCAACTATGCTTATTTGTGTCTTAATGTGGTAAAAAGGAGACAGCTCATAAATCACACAGTCCAAAACAGCTTGCTTCCTTATTGAAGTGGATTAGGCAAATCAGACTTCTTTTTAATTAAGAATCATTGACCTGATTTGTTGGAGCCAATATTCCATTTTTCATCTTTTACCTGATGAGGTCAATCTCACTCAGTGAAGTTTAATTCCAGTCGAAAACCATATTAAATGCATATCTGGTTTTATGGAATATGTGCTTTTTAATTTGTTCTGCCTTTAATTAAAGCTACAAAAGAAATGTCAGATAAGACTCAGTGAGCAGCAAGGGTCCGATACCTGAGGGCAGCGGTGGCTCTGGGGGGGGACGAGAGTACGGCGATGGTCTGGGAGCGCTGTTCTCCGAAGCCCTGGCTTTTGCTGGGCGACACCTGAATGGTGCGGACAAATACACGATTAGAAGAGCCAATGAGAAACTGCATCTGCTCAGCCATGCACCTGCATTAATCCTCACCGTGTTCCCGGTGAAAGTGACGGGCGGTGACTGCCAGGAGATGCTAAAGCTGGAGCTGTTGGTAGGAGTGAAGCTGGTGGAAGCTGAGGCAGCCGAGTTACTGCTGCTGGACGGGATGGACACCGGAGCTGTGGCCTGTAGGCAGAGGTCAAAGGTCAACATGGCTGTTTTATTTCGTCTTAAATTCCATACCTGAGTTCATGTTTGCCATCAGAAAGAGTGTCTTATCATACACTAGACTGAATAAGAGTGAAATTCGTGAATATTCTTTCTAATAAAAATTTCCCCAAAATGGTACAAAGCCTTTTTTCCCAGACTCAAAGTTATAGAATATTGAACAGGAGACAACCGATGTACGGAGTGATGTTGGTGATACTATATTTCATTGTGTCACGTTATATTTTCTAAACAGCTGCTGTGCTCTCGTCTAACAGCTAGCGGGAGCAGAGACTAATATTATTTGTATATTGTTTGGAAAAACTCGAAAATATGAATGAATATATTTCCAACAACAGAAGTAGCGTGCCCATAAATGACTCCAAAACATTGCGGCATTGTTTTTTTTCTGTTTTTGTTTTAGTTTAGGTGGTGTAGAAAACACTTTTAATTTAAACACTTGATTCCATTTTTAACATCAAATTCTGAGAGTCCTTACTTTCTGCATCATGGATATTACATGGCTCCAAAGAATGGCAGGATTTTCTATCCAAATGGAACAATGTATGTGGACCAGCAGTATTTCTGTTCTTTTCTTCAAAACAAAGCTGTGTTGGAGTGTGAATACCTTTTATTTTCAAGAAAGAACAACTCTTATAGTTCTTAATTTGACTTTAGGGCTGTCCCGAGTCTCCGTAAACAGATTTTGATACCTGAAGTGAACCTCAAACCTCTTGCAGTGAAGGTCTCTGAAAAATTCAAGAGCAGTCTTCAAGTATCTCGCACTATAAAAACTCAATTAAGTTCTAATGACTTCATAACCGTTACTGGTAAAACACGTAGCTATACACAAGCACATTACTGTACCATTAATGTGACACTCACTGATGAAAATGATTGATTAAATCAGTCAAACTGATGGATCGTGTTATTATTCCACCTGCGATTACTTGTTCAAACTTGCCGCTGTGTGTCGATAGACCACAACTGTTAGCACAGCTGCTGATGGGACCACAAGTCACTCTGACATCATTATTTTTTTTTTCGTAAACACTGTGAAGCATAATCAGGATAATGAGGAGCCTGATAGCAGTGTGTGAGATAAAATATGTGTACTTTGTGTGTGTGGCCTGTTAAGTGTGTTGTGGTGTGTGTATTGATCCAGAGAGTGCATCGATCCTTTGTTTTCACGTTGAGTATGACTGCTTACATTGATCTTTATCGTGCCTGCCTGTGCGTTGGTGTATGTTTACCTGGTAGGCGTGGTCCGTGTGGATGAGGTAGAGTGCACTGGGTGCAGAGCGGCTGAGCGGTGTGGTGCCACCAGCGTGAGGCTCCTTAGTGTCGGAGGCCTGCGGAGGTCTGTGGGAGTCGGCCAGCTGGTTGACAGGAGGGAGAGGAGAGGGGGGAGGGGGAGGGGGAGAGAGGATGGACGGGGACACGGGGGAGAGGCCGCTCAGCCCGTCGGCCACCGAGTCTGTGTTGAGCTTGATCTCTGTGTAGTAGAAATCCTCCTCGCCGTCGCTGCAGTCCGAGTCACAGTTGCGCCTAAAGACGGATGAACACACACGGAGGGACGCAAAGGTAAGTTTCCCCCGTGAATGCCGATTACTATGTGTCAGTGCAATCACACGCACAACCCCTGAACCCCTGCAACATTAACCTCCAAGCAACAAAACAGCGTCTGGTTTCATCCGCAGTTAATCAGTGCAGGTCAGCGAGGACTCGGTTTAATTGAATGTCAGTGTAAATGTGTGATTTATCCGATATGATTGTCCTCCACCTCACTCGTCTTCCTTTCGCCTGTCACCTCCCCGCTCACAGCCAGAGCAGTAAATGTTACCGCTGTGATAATACATCAACCGTTAATCTGCTGTTTTGACAATGGCGCCGGTTGGAGGGGTCAGAGAGGAAGTGACAAATATGTTTTGGAGGATTTGAGTGTGTGTGTGTGTGCTGGCGTCTTACCCAAGGTGGATGGTGCGGATGTGTCTCTGGATGCCGGCAGCGGTACTCAGCACCTTGCCACAGTTCTTCCACAGGCATTTGAACATCACCTTCATGGAGTTCTGCAGGAAAAAGTGCAGGAGACACAATGAGATAAGGCAGGTGCTCTCAAAAGGTTTCATGTTGAGGTGAACTTCCCGAGCTGGTGCAAGCATTCAGGTCTTCTTCAGAACATTAAAATAGGTGAATTTAAACATTTTGTTATTGTTGTTAGAATATTTTCATTTTTATCTAATTGCTATAACACTGGAAAGGAATAAATTAAAAAAATAGATGTGGGGACACCAGTGGGTGTTGAAATCCAGGGTCAATGTTTTCCTTTCACTCATAAGAGAATATCTAGTGTAGTTTGATAAAAAGGAGGAATGAGAGATGACATGAAACAACCGTATACATTTTGCGTTTTTAAAGTGGCTATTCTGCTAGTAGAAAAAGTGGATCATGTATAGTATGTCAACAATGTTGGTAATAATGGTCAAAAAAGTGAATATTCTCAATCATATTTTTACACTATTACCATATACATCTGAACAGACAGTGATTTGCTATGTCTTATTCATTTGCCTAGTTTGATTGTATTTGCTTATTTTTGTTATTTAATGCCAGTGTGTGAGAGAACCGCAATTTCAATGCTCTGTATGTAATGCATATGCTGCATAATCGCCGATAAAGTTTAGACTTTAAACAGCTTCACCCTACATGCTCCTCCATCCTTACTGATGGACATCCGATCATGCAAGCACAGCTTTACTGTGACATCTTTCTGTGGAGCTCTTCTGATCAGACATTTCTCTGAGAGCGACATTACATTTTTCCCTGGCTGTGAGCTAGCGAGGCTCCTGTATCTTTTATGTGTCTACTGTAATTACACCGCTGGCCTCCTAGAGAGACTGTACATTGTTTCTCCTGCAGTGAAAAGCCCTGCGAGCTTTTTCCCTGCCCTCCTGTGTCCCCGCTCAGAGCCATTATAAAGTGTCTTACGGGCCTGTCTATCAAACTATTGTTGAGGGGGCTGATTTAATTTTGACAACATGTTGTTTTTTTTTTTTTTTCATTTTCCTCCTCCTTTCAGAAAACGCACGCACACGCACCAATCATCTGTCCCCTGTGCATTGTTTTGTCTTCGGGTAACAAAAGCCCGTTCTGCGTGTTAGTGAGTGTGTGCGAGAGTCTGTGTGTGTGTGTTATTCCCTTTAAAGAAGCATTTCACAGTTAATTAAACGGTGAGCTCCAAATGTCATTGTCTTGCCAAGAGAGAAGCAGGAACACAAGAGGAGTGTGTAGATAATTCCATGTGAAACCTTGACATCACACATACAGCGCATGCACGTGTGTGTTTTTATGAGACAATGACATTGTCATCCATGCTATTAGAGAATTAGTTTTTGTCTTTGTCCACGCTTCCCTTTTCCTTTTTCCCGTAGTTCCTCCTGTCTCCTTTAAATTCCTCATCCATACTCTTCCTACCCTTCCTTTCTCTCCCTCAGCCCCACTTCCAAATGTCTCCATGCTCTTCTTTGTGATAAGTCCCCAATTAATACAGTATGGTGTGCTGCAGTGGCGCTCACCCGAGAGTCGATTTTTATGGGAGACATGAAACCGGAAGGATCTTTATGTTTGCTGTAGTCGGTATTAAAATCATTACCGCTGCTGCGGAGCGGTTGCATGTGAAGGCTGCGAAGTAATCATGAAGGCCGAACGTCTGGGGAGGACGCACACAGACACACACACATGCACACACATAGAGGAGGAAGAGGGGACAAAGCAAGAGTGGGAGAGAGGGAGCGAGAAAAGGGGGTGAGAGAGCAAAAGGAAGGATAGACAGACAGCTAATGACAAACTAGCAAGTAGGAGTGCTGATAAGGGGAGACAGAGAGATAGAAAGAGAGCGGGAGAGAGAGAGAGCACAGCAATATACATCTGAAAAAATAATGAGTGACACCGAGCTGTGGATGTGATGAGCTGTCAGTGGTGTGTAGAAATGAGGAGAGCTGAAATGATGAGTGAGAAAGAAAACGCATGTGTGTCTGGGTTGTGCTGGTAACATCCGGGCAGCAAAGACTAGACTACGGCCGGAACAAAAGGAGCTGCATGTCCATTCCTGTCCCATTTTCATCTCTGCCAATCTATCTGTCCGAGTCTAAACTGCATCCATAACTTCAATTGTTCATATTAGTGGGAATCTACCGGCTTGTGTACGTGTGACAGCGAGCCCCTGACCGTTTCCTTACGGAGAGATCTTCCTGTTATCGGGCCCTTTAATATGCGACTGTGTGACAGCTTCTCACTTGTGCAAATAAAAGAAAATTCTTAGAGTACTGCTGTGAACCTTCCAGGGCACATGAGTTCATGATTACAAGACAATTTATATTTCCTGGAATTGGAACTTGTAGCTGGAGAGAAAGTGTTTTTTCAAAAAATACTGTTATTTTGAAATCTGTTTGGACCTTGTCAATACAAAGACAGCATCTGCTTTTTCTCCACTTTGGCTTTCTATTCTCACAAAAGCATTAGTCGCTCCACATTTTTCAGACCTCAGAATAAATGTTTGTGAGTGGATAAATCTGAAAATGCCAGCCTTGTGCTTTAATGTGAAGAGGAAACAGCTTTTGGAAACAAAAGCTTCATGTTAGGGGGCTGTATGGCAGTAAACAACTTTCTGCAGAATATAAGTTTCTGTGTGTCATTTTATGTCAATACAGCTGATCACACATTACAGGTTTGTAATAATCTTGTTTCCACCATATCTTTTTTTAGTGATCAATGGTTTGATTGAGTTTATTTTATGTGCTATGTATGAAAAAAAAACAAATAAACAAAACACCCTTAAATAGAGATTTGATCGGTGTTGTTGTTTTCAATAGTTTCCTTTAACTATATATTCCCCAAGTTTGTTTTCAGCTTGCAGAGGCTGGACTGGCCTTTCTTTCACTTTTAACTCAGATGTGGTGAAGTGGTCTACAGTGTTCACCTTGCGCTTGCGAGGGATGGGCTCATCAAAGAGCAGACTGCTGCCGTCTTGCTCGTCCAGGCTGGGGTCTTCAGGCCCAGCAGGGCCCGGTCCCACGCCGCCCAGACTGGGTACACGGAAAGGCTTGAAGCTGTCGGCAGAGAGCGGTGGAGAAGGTGTAGAAGGGTTGGACTGGTCACTGGGGGCAGACCAGCTCCAGTAGCCCCCTGAGGAGCTGTTGCTGGATGGGGTGAAGGGGCCCGCCGAGCCATTGTCCTTCCACGAACCGCTCAGACCATCTGAGAACATGGAGTCAGGCACAGAGAAGAGAGGAAGAAAGGTAGAGCAAGAGAGTAAATGTTTACTTCTTTAGTCATATTTCTGGCTAATACAACCACAGCACAATGTGTGGGTGTTCCTCTATCAGTGATGGCAGATCAAGACATTCAATTAGGATAAGACAGCTTTATTTGCACTTCACACAAAGAGCCTCACAGCAACTGTTGACTGTGACACGAGAAAATAAAGGTTATTTTCTTGTTCTGCGGTCCCGCTGAGACACTTCCAAGGTCGTGCTTTTTTTTAAAGATCAAAGAAACGTTTCTTTTCAGCTACAAAAGACATTTCACTTTGTGAAGGTTGGGACTAGGGAAAACTTTGGAGTGTGTACATGAGTGTGTATGAAAACCTGTGTGTGTATGACAGAGTGAGTGTGAGTAAAAGTAGACCTAGTTTGTTTGGTTTAGTAAGGTTTCTCTTCTTTCTATATTTGTTTTGTGGCCCACCAACAAGCAGACAGATGCTCTTAAATGCATTTAGTTTTGTGTGACAGGAAAGAAAATACAACTGAATCAATTATATTTTTTATTGCACATCATAACAGACAAATATCCACCATGGTGCTGAGCTTAATTGGTATCTCTAAGTGTGCAGTAAGCATGAGCTTAGTGGGCACTGATATAAATGCACATTGTATGACCTCCAACAACACTTTATGATGATAAAACTGTACAGTTGGTGTTTAAAAACCACTTTGTTCATGTGTTTATGATGCACGTGATGAACATTTATCTGAACGGATGTGTGTGTGTGTGTATGTGTGCATGGTGGTGGGAGGGTTGGCTGCCCGGTTGAACGGGCTGTCGGTCGGTTTCACCGCATATCTAAGCGGTTGCATGTGATTGCGGTTGTGGTGCACTTTGGATTTCTGCCACGGTGGCGAGTGGCAGAGATCCAGACTCATTGTGCTTTTCTGTGGATTTGCAGAACTCATTGATGAGAGGATCCCAAAGCACAGCAGGTGGCAGTAATTTATCAAACTAAGCGTCCACATGCATTCACAAGATAACAGCCGTGAGGGAGAGAAAAGTCAGCGTACAGCAGATCATACAAATTACCTGCTCAGGCCTCGCCACTTTTTTTTAATAACATGTTCATTTTTCATACTTCAGCTTTATCCGAGATAAGATACATCAAAGCAAATGAAAGCTGCTACATTTACAGCATGCTGTATACATCTCCACTGAATCAGTGATGCTCACCGTTGACTTTGACAGGAGGACTCCTGACCAGCGGGCTGGTGGAGAGACTTGTCAGAACCATTGCAGCCGTCACCTTATCCATGTCCACTTCCTCCTCCGACCGTCTGTGAGAACAGAAAGAGAGGAGAATTTCACTGAGCATCTTCTGCTCTAAGTATATTATCACAGACTGAATCACTTTAAGATGAGAAACTATAGATACTGTACACTGTATTTGTCATGACGGATATAAACAGGTCACACACACATTTACCAACATCCAAAGTTGGTATATATGTGTGTCCCTCAAAAGCACAGGGAGTGTGTGTCCTCTTCATTGCCTTGCATCAGATTTTATCACACCCATCAGTCTTCTAGTCTTAAACTCACTTATGCTTTGCATTCTGCTGCAATGACAGAAAAAAAAGCTGCTAATTTTTTGTTTTGTTTGTGTCCTCTGTGAGCGACTGATGCAATTGCCCAGAGACCATTAGAAAAAATAACAGCCGGCAGCTGAAATGAAGAAAGAAAACAAGCTAAAACTAAATTAGAGTGATGTGGGTCTTGCACTGAATCCCTAAAGCCTTACATTATCCATATAAGCTCAGTGCTGTACACAGCACACACACCAACCGATCCAGATGACGGAACCACACAAAACACAGTGTCTCTTCTAATTGGCTCTTACTAGCAGACAGGTGTCTTAATCCGCTCGCATGTATACCTCAGAGTAACTCCCTGTGATCAAAGAGACGTCAATAGCGTTATTACTGACAGTATACTTATGGTACATGCCCACTATCAGTGTAACAAGCATTGTGCGTGTCTGTGTGGGTGGAAGAGAGAGAGCGAGAGCATATATACGTGCGTGTTTTGTTCCTGGGCAAGCAAGACTTTGATGGCGCGCGGAAGCCAAATGATCAAAGTCAGTACTATTACAATGATGAAACCTCCGGCTGCTGTGGAAAAACATGACATCAGCCGTCACCGAGTGTTCGCCGTGGCTTAGATCAAATAGTTAGACCGCATCTTAATTGGTACACGTCCAGTACGGGCAACAAACTGTTGAAATAAACGACCCCTCTAGTACCTGCGAGGCAAGAAATAAATGTCCACTTAATAAAATAGGACAGAGGAATGTACAAACTATGCTAAATCTGTGAGATGGTGCAACTTTTATCTGATAAATCATGAATGCTTTAAGAGTACATTTAAACAAAAAATCCTGCCCAAATACCAATGACATCCTTAAAAATTATTAACTATTATGATAAAAGAATGAATGAGAAGAGGCAAAGACTCATCCGCTGGTGGTGAAAATGTTTTAACTGGAGCTAAAAAACTTCATTATGAGCTGCATAACTCCACTTCAAGAACAAGAAAAAGAGAGAATTTGGATTTCCTGGTAAATTTAATAAATATCTGCACTGGCTGATTTGTTCCTCATAAATGCGCATAGCAAAAACAATTTGCGTAAATAAAGCATGGAAAGTAAACATCCGATGAGATTAAAGATGTGGAAGTGAATCTGTCTAGAAAATCCCCAGCTGTGACTTCCCAGTTCACTGACATTTCAGCTTAAATGCAATTAAAGAAAGAGAAAAGTACAAGAAGAATATATAAAAGGAAACCAGGAAAGTCAAGAAAACAACTGTCACAAGAGGCTATGAAGACTGTAACTGTGCTGTGATGCTGAAAAAACAACTTATGACAGCACACAGACGTGCGAAAGGTCAAAAGCATAGAGGATCTGATTCAGTTAATACTGAGCTCTTAGCCGTGCTGCAGTTTTATGTGTTGGGCAAGGCAGCAGAGATTTAAAAACAACGGTGTTTAACTTGTTGAGCGGTACAGTCATGATCTCCCGAGTTTATTTTTAGAGATTCGCTTCAAGGCACAGATGCTCCCCATCCAAGTCGATCGAGCTTGAACAAAGCTAGAAAAAACAAAACAAAACAAAAACAAAAGAAAGTCCCAAAATCCAGATGTGCCAAACAAACACAGATGTGTTTAAGATGACTTAGAGGACCAAGAGCTGCCAATAGTTATTCTACAAAGTTGTGGCTTAATGTGATTAAAATGAGATATTTCGACTCTTTGAGGGCTACAGCATATTTTCACATCATTAGATTTGTTGCGTATTTTTGGCTGCTGTCTATTAACAGCTGACGGCCCGTGTTAGAAACTTCAAGGAGCAAACGACGGGGGATTTCCTCTTCTTTTTCTACAGAGATTTTCAAGGATTTATGAGTTATTTTTGGGATGTATCAGTATCATTAAATTTAATCAGAGAGTAACTGTGCACACACTTGATTAAAAAAAACCCTTAAAATGCACTTATTGCACCAATCAATTTTCATTAACACAAGCTATAATCAACATAAGACTGAAATGTAATAAAGTCAATTTTGTTTTCTCAACATGTGTGTAAAATAATCATTATCTATTCAAAACAACATGGTAATAAATTACCAAAAGATTATTATTATTTAAATAATTTAGATTAATTTAATCAAAGTTGTGGCCTAACACAATATAATGTTAAGTAGAAATATTGCTAGACTACAGATAAAAAAAACAGCAAAACATTTAAAACTGATGTTTACATGATCACTGTCATTAGTGTTGTATATGCAAACTGCAACTTTGCACTATAGTTACAGACGGACTCTTAAGAGTTAGATTGTTATCAATAATTCCCTCATGACGAAATTACAGTTTCTAACATTAATGTGAGGGCTATTAAAAGTGTAGTGCTTTCACAGGATGGAGAGACGAGGTTTCCCCCTGTGAGAGAAGAGAAGAGACCGTTCGCTAACAAAGAAAGGGCCTCAGCCTCCATTAGCTGATGTCTAATTTATGACCCCCCTTCCACTGTTGAATATGATGTCATTACAGCCTCCACATAAATCAAGAGATGAAGCCGCGCACACAACTGACACTTCCACACATAACCCCCCCAGCGCCCAACGTCGCCGTAAAAGTCACTTCCTGGTCACCTTGGGAGGCCGTCATGTGACTGTAGATATTATCTCCATGGCAACAGTGACAGACAATAATTACCGGATGCTTTGTCTATCTTGAAATGTGAAAGCGTAACTCTCAGAAAAAACACATTAGGACGACTAATAATTAAGAAATGATGTATGACGGGGAGAGAGAAGGAGAGAGCGAAGGGGGAATTTCCTTGATCACATTTACCATTAGAGCTTTTATCAAACTTAGTTTTCGTCCAAGTGCCTATTATGGCTTTAATTAACACGCACCAAGAGCGTGTGTGTGTGTGTGTGTGTGTGTGTGTGTGTGTGTGTGTTAGCGTGAGTCATGTTAAAACGCGTGATACGTGTGACACAGGAGACGTGGTGGGGCGGTTAATGGATTGATAAGTGAATTCTGATAAATGAGTTTCATATGCTTTAGTGTGTGGATCATGGCGCTGTACGCCACAGTCTGTGTGTGTGTGTGTGTCTGTGTCTGTGTTTTAATATTCTTACTTCACTAACTTGCAATAAAACATCCTCTTTTAAGTGACCCCTGAGGCTTCCTAAAAAGAACAATAGGATGGATGTACCAAGTTTAGAGGAGAAAGTTAAGAGTTTGTTTACTAATGCAGATTACATGAAATAGAGCCACGCAATTTTATCTTGCTGCTGGCTATTCATAAATGGAAAATGAGTTTATCTTGAGGGCAAAACAAACACATTACTATGATGATGTTAATGTAGTTAATACCTTTAATGACTTGAAAAAGCACCACTGACACTTTAATTGGCATGTTTTCTGCCCAGGTAGCATCACCATTAAATATGGATTTACTGTATCTGATTTACACCTAGCATTAATGAGGAATTTCTTTATCTAATCTAAACTGCGTAATGAATCACTGTCCACTAGATAGCAATGTCATTCATATAATGTCATTATTATTTTTATTTTAATAATTTCTGAATGCAATTTCTTCCTTTCTAAAATCATGGACTCTGTATTCAAATGCTCTTCAAATGACATTTTAGGTATTTGTTTTGTTTTATCCACTGTCTAAAAATCAAACTTCTGTTTACTTAAAGGACAAAGAAAAAAGACCAAAATATTCACATTTCAGCAGCTGAAACCAGAGAATCATTGACATCTTTGTTTGAAAAAGCTTTGATTTGATTGTCAGAATAGATGCATATTGTTTACTGATAATGTCAGCTCTAAAGGCAATCCACTCACTCCATTTTCTTTGTATATAAACTGCACTGACAGTGTAGAGTTAACTTGGCCTGTTGTGTTTCAAGCCACTGCCTGAACATGCTGTGGATGAGCAGACGATCATTCTCTTTAATTTCAAATCTTAAAACGTTGTCAGATGTCATCAGCATGGTGGAAGAAGACTTTTGCATTAAACAAAAAATCAAACTAGTCTTTTCATCTATCAGCCTGTACCGACCCTGAGAGCACAAACAAAGAAGAGGAAAGGAATATTTTGGCTAGCTGTCACTGAACCATTCAATACCTTCCTACTGTATGTAGATCTTTGGCTGTTTAGAAAATCATGCAGCACACACTGAACACAGAAAGTGCAAGCTAAAGATGAGCTGGGATTCATCCCTGTGATGGTTTGGAGATACAAGTAAAACAACAGCTCCCTCTTCAGGGGTGCTGATGAGTTTGGTGGGAGATGTGGCTGTTTGCCAAACTGCCAAAGGGGTGTGTGTGTGTGTGTGTGTGTGTGTGTGTGTGTTTAAACTTACGGTTCCCTGGACAGATGTGCCCACTCCTTTTTATAGGTACCACAAGTGAATTCAACAAAACAATGGGCCCGTATTGGAACAAATAAGAGGGAAGAAGGCATGGTGAGGTTTATGGTGTGTGTGTGTGTGTGTGTGTGTGTGTGTGTGTGTGTGTGTGTGTGTGTGTG
>JAOXYL010000048.1:11165394-11180799 GCA_028564955.1 Terapon puta
ACACGCACCAAGCATGTCACATGAGGGCACCTCCAGCCTACCTTCGCCCACCACTCTGTCATGCCGCGCCCACTCTGCTAATCCGCGATAAAATTGATGAGCGACACTCAAATTAAAACGGGGCTACAATTATGACACCCTCATGCCGTGCTCTTAATTAGTACATCTCCATTTTAATTAATAAAGCCTGTCAGCCTGACAGATATCAATAATTCAAAACAGACAGGCCAATGGAGCCTCAAAATTGATGGCCATAATTAGAAATAATGTGGGGAGAAGGTACTTCTTCAGGGCTGGGTTTGTTTTTTAATAGGTTACACTTGAGAAGCATGTCGCCTCCCCCACTGTGTCACAATGTCTTTGCCCCAAACCAGAATGTTGCCTGGGTCAGTATATTAATATCAAGACTAAATGATGGTAGGAGGTGCACAATTATCCAACTGGAAAACCTTAAGCTGTACAATATCTTCTCAAGATTTGTGTTTTTTATGTGCAGTGATGTGTTTTTATTGTCTGTTATTTTGGAAATGCCCTCCTATTTATTGTAATGATCAAATAAAATACCTAGGTTCAAACACTACTCTATATGCTTTATCGATACAAAGAAAAATACCAGTGACGTAAGAATGATTAAAATGTGAGTTATGCTCATATTTAGCATTAATATTCTCAGTTCAGCAGTAAAGTCCATATGCTGCTGCAGGTGTCACATGACTCCATCTTCCCAGTTCAAAGCACCAATAGATAGACATAACTATG
The DNA here is from genome assembly GCA_028564955.1 of Terapon puta. Lineage (NCBI taxonomy): Eukaryota > Metazoa > Chordata > Actinopteri > Centrarchiformes > Terapontidae > Terapon > Terapon puta. Next base: position 11,166,154 of record JAOXYL010000048.1, read on the forward strand.
TAAATCTCATTCGCAAATGATCTTTACACATTTCTTCATCATTTCATTAGCAAACTTTGACACAGGCTGAAAACTTCTCAGGTTCAGATGAAATTCTGGATGTTCTGCAGCAGACACTCATTTCACCTCCTCATTAGTGCTTCTGTTTGGACACGTCGTGTGACACTTGACACTGCCGTCAATTAGCGCCACCTCTTATATACCGCAGATGACCACAATGCATGTCCGTCAGTAGAATCAATTAGAGCTTTTTCCCCCTTTTACAGCACTCTGTGCCATCAGTCCATTAAAGCTGGAGACTATGGATTAGTCTGAAGCAGCAGAGGGCCCACAGAGTCCGCTGTCACATAAACATTGGCTTTGAGGCTCTGCACTATGCATTATAGATGGCAGGAATGAAAAGCTAGAACACAAAACTACCTTACAGATGTGAGAACAGCCATGTAGGACAAATTAGCATATTAGTGACATTTGCTGTGAGGTTTTAGATTGATTCATCCATTGATTCATGACATTGGTGCTGTCAGGCCGACACATTTTGTCTCGCTCCCTTGACAGCCATAAAGAGTGTTCAAACTTCTAAGAAGCAGCGTTATGTTTATTTACAACATCAATATCTGCAAATAGATATTTGCTGATGACTTCAAAATGCATGCTACACACGATGAGTCAATTCCAGTGCCAGCGTCAAAGTAATCAGCTTACGACTTCTTGTGTGTCAAATACGTTATTTAGATAAACTGTAGTCATTGTGGATTTCATTTAAACTGCATGCAGTTCATCTTCACAGTGAAAAATGGCACAGATGTTAAAGCCATTTTTTTTTCAGTCTCAATAACTGATGTTGTAATTAGCATGCCTGACGTACGTAAATAAACTCGCAAGTGGTTGTGAATTCTTTTGCTGTTAAAGTGAACGCAAATCCTGGATCAAGATCACACTGACGACGCACACATTGCCTCACACACATGCTTGCCACGGTCCAGCGCTTTGGCAAAAGATTGCAGGGAATTTAGGCCAACCTTCTACTAATCCATGGTTAACCATACCCCCACTCACACTCACTGATATTCAGCACGCTTAATTAAAGAGCCAATTTGCATTTAAATTTAAACTCACAATTCTGCTCCTGCGGCATCACAGGTGGTCGTTTTCTCAGGAGTCAGAACCTCGAACGAGCCAGCGCAGACCAGCACTGCGCCGCTCCCACCAGTGTGCCACGAGTATTGACAAAGAGTGAGGGGATTTGCCTTTGATTAGTCCATGGGCAATAAATCTAAAGCCGAGATAGCAGCAGGGTGGGATGGGTCGGAGAAGACTCAACAGTTGTATCCAAGATCAGAGATTCAGTATGAGGAGGTTTTCAAGACAAGAGCAAAGCAAACTCTAGTGAATCCCATTAAACAAAGCAAGCAAAGTGGAGATAGAGAGAGCCGATAAACACTGATGTGATATTTAAGTAACCCATATAGGCCACTGTTTAATAAGATGCTCCCCCAAGAAAATCTTTCATGGTGGGAAATTGCAATGACAATATGCGCTGCACAACGTGCTTTTGTCTCATCTAGTTTTCTCCTGAGCGTTTATTCTCCTCCACCACAGTGAAGATCTCATTTTCTCCCATTATACTGAGTTATATTATACTGAGACACTAAAGATGGAAAGTGGGAGGTTAGAGAATGGAACTGATATTACAACCATGCACATGAGGGTTAATGTGTAAAATCGGATCATATCAGTCCAATTTCAGCATGTTTCACGTTGGTTATATGATGCTCTCAGAATTGATTAGAAGATTTTGCTGATCCTCTTTAAGGGACATGAATGCACCTGCTCCTAAGACATGATCACAGACATTTTAACCTCATGTGAGCTTCACTAAGGACCCTTGTTGGTCCCTTCTAGTGATCTAAAAGCCAGAATTAAAAACATCAGGCTTTGTCTCATCAGGGCTCCTGGACAATAACCCATTGTGATGGGCTTGAGCTCATAACCTCATAAACTCTTCTTAAAAATCCCTGTCCTTTTTCATTTTGGTAGTTTTCTTTTTAAAGATTAACTTTATTTATGTTGTTGCAGAATGCCTTGTATAATTATTCTGGGGGGAAAAAAATCCCCTTCTGGTCACTTCAGGTTTTGCAGGCTACATCGCGCATAGCAATTTCTCTAACAGAAGTGCAGAAAAATCAATTTCCCTCACAAAACACTGCCTGTTGAAGTTGTCACTATGACAAATCCCATAACGTTTGGAATTTTGGAAACCATTACTGTGGCTCCAAAACAAGAACCCTTTATTACACGTGTTGTGCAATGTCCTTTCTATATAAATACAAGCACTTTCTGTTTGATATTTTTAGCTGTGTATAGTTCCGCCAATCTGATACACCAGAATATTTGAGTCAACACACTGGGTTTGGTCAAGTAAGCTGTTGCAGGAAAAACCTCAGCGTTCAATCAGATAATGGCCAATTGAGTCTGGGAGAGCGAGACCATGAATGAGAAGGAGAAAGAGAAACAGAGAGAGGGAGAGAGAGAGAGAGAGAGAGAGATCATGGGAGCTGTCTTTTCAGATGGTAATCGCATGGTTTCTGAACTCCGCTGGCATCCAAACCAGGGAAACAGTTTTCTTTGGCAAACGCTGAACATCTCTCTCGCTCTCTCTCTGTCACTCACTCTCTGGAGAACCCACACCACTCTCACAGCGCACGCCCCGTTCTCCCCTCCTTTCTCTCATTTCGAAACTCAAACGCCTTTCTTCGCCGCAAACACAAAAACACATTGTGCAAAAGGAGTTATGTTGTTAACGACGCTCCAGCAAGGTAAGAAACAGCCACAGGGAAAAGCAAGACCAAGAGCTGTGGAAAAAAAAACAGCTGGTCGTGATGCTGTGGTCCTTTATCAAAAGACAAATGATAATTTGACAATCTCTTTGGGCCCCTCTTTGCACAGGATAGAGAGTCTTTGGCCCCATTCCATGTCTGAGTTGGCTGCTGCAGCAGGCTCCGAGTGTGGAACACATGGTTGGCTCAGCATAGTGAACCGGGTGATCTGCAAACACACTGATCAACAATAAAAATCATCAACAATAACAAACATTTTTGTTTTGGCATCAACGCTACGTGGAAGTTAATGTGATCATGGTGTTGGACTGCTGGGTGTAAAAAAGAAAGAAAAAAAGACTGAAGAAAAAGAAATTACATCACAGACAACCAGCCAGGGGTCCAGTTATTTTCAGAAATGTGAGTAACCTCAGTTCATGCTGGAAATAGAGGGCTGACTGTTGGCGGTCTGAACAGGAGAAGAGTTGAACCCTCAGATCTGTTGTTTTTGGGGTTTTGCAATAATAAGCCGAGCACTCTCTTGATTTCCCCCTCAACTAAGGTTATACTCCACTTCCCTTGCTTGCAATTAGTCTCCAGAAGGCTATTTGTCAAAAGCCAAGCCATTCGTTTCCACTGGTCTACCCCCGCCAGCTCTTGTTACAATTGACTGTTTCCTGCATAGAGAAAACACAAGTCTTCAGAGGAAGGAGAAGGGCCCAGCAGCTGGCTAACAGCACAGCCTGACAATGTATAGAAATGTCTAAACACTTGGTAAGGACCATAAATAAATACTGCGTAAACAAATCAGAAATCTGCTATGCCGAGCATTTGCTGCCTGTGCCTTTTATTTTTTTTATAGACAAAGCACATTTCAAACAATATTTCATAAAGGAAACCATTTCTTTGGGCATTTGGGAGTTGGGGCAATGCAGAAAATAGGTCAATCACTGAATGACACCCATTGATTTTTGGCGTAAGATCTGACAAAAAGGCAGGCGAAGTAAATGTGCTGTAAACAAATACGGCAGAGGAGGCTACTCGATAATGTAATGAGAGCTGGACCGGCTGACAGAACCATAAAATGTAGCGACACAACCCCCCCCCCCCCTCGAGGTCTAACATCTATATGACACAAAGTCATTTTTCCTATTTTTTACCAATGATTGCAGACAAGACATCGAGGTACTTCAGTGACTCCCAGTGAGGTGGGAAACCTATTCTATCTGGGTTACAAGGGACCTGGAGAGCCATCAAGCAGCCAGACATTTTCTTGGTAAATCACCAGCAGAGAACTTTTGAGAGTGCAATTAACAACCTCAAGGTCAGACTTCTCCAGAGAGTTAGCTCAGAAAAAAAAAAAAAATCCTCAGGCATTTTCTCTCGCTCTTCTCTCTTTTGCTGTTATCCTCACAGCTACACTCTCTCACATGTGCTCTCTCCATCTCCTTTACCCCCTTGTCCTCCTCTCTCCACACACACACACACACTTCCTTCACTACACTCCTTTCACCGTCCCTCCAAGCATCCTTCTTCTCTCCTTGCCCCCCACACCCCTTCCCGTTGTCTCCATTACGGATAAACGTTACTCTGTGGTCGTCAGCGACACCGTTTCTTCCCTAGTGCCGGTGCGGGGACTGAAAATCGGTCACAGGTGTGCTGAGGATAGGAGCCATGGATCTTAATCTAGAGGCAACGACGGCGCTGAGCAATGAAGAGGTCACTGTAGGGATATCTGGGAAAGCAGCTCAGGCTCATACCTGCTCTTAAGATGTGGCAAGAAGGAACTTTCTATGTTCTTGATTGTGTGACAGCACTTAATAAATCAGGGTGAAATACATTTTTTTTTCTTTTTTAAGTCCGGTTTTCCAGTCATTTTGATTTAGCACTTGACAAGCACGATAGATCTTTGATTTTGGGGTTTTTCAGCACCAGGCTTTTACGTTGTCCTACACAAAATAATTGGATACTGAGTCTATATTGTTCGCTAGACATTAGACATTTCATTAAGACAAAAAAAACTGTGATTTTAAGATGGGATGAATTGGCTGAGCTTTAACTGAGAAGATATTTCAAAAGCAAGAAATAAGTACTGTTACAAGAGAGTTAAGTGCCACAGCTACAGAAATCTATAGACATTCACATGATAGCCTCACACCAATAAAGCGACCCTGGATGTCTTTGGATTGTTCCACGAGCTTCTTTCCTTCTCATGGCCTTCACATGCCTCAGTCTCTTTTTCTTTCCTACCTGACAGATTATGACTAACTCAGTGGCACTGGCACAGAAATAGAAAGATAAAGCTTAGTCTTTGTGAGCGCACGTCGGGAACACAGAATAAAAACTAGAAATACTTGGATAGTTTCTCACTGCCGTGCCACACCATCGTGTGTTTCCAGCTTTGATATTTTCTCTAAACCCCCTAACTTAACTGCTATCTAATGTAGGTACAAGATAACAAATCAAAAGGAAAATCTAATGTTGGTCTCAGTTTGTTTTATGTGTGGGTTTGGCTAATAATTCTCACACTAATAATGCTTCAAAGATGCCTGGACAGGCACAATAAAAAAAACAAGCATACTTTGGCACATTCCTGCTGGAATTTTGGCGAAGGAGACCACTTGGGTGTGTTACTAAGATGTTGTGTGTTTGCCCGCGATAATAACTGGAAAAAATGTGAAGCTTTATAAAAAGGTCATGGTCTCACTCAACCATTATATAACCAGAACATTTTATGTTGAGTGTTAAAAAAAACATTCCCTTTTTGTTGTCCGATGGTCTCATTAGGCAGATAAACAGGAACTTGGTTTATAAAGTGATCGCCCCTGTGTGCAAGGGCAGCGAGATGATCAATAAGCCATTTCACAATAACCATATAAATATCAATAGTATGGCATTTGCTATGCAAGGGAGTAATTATTGTGGGACAGGTGCAAAACTTGTGTCTAATCCATGGGATGGATTCAATTCAAAAAGATATTTTTCCTCTTAATGGGCAACAAGAGAGAACTACATCAGTGATTTATCAGCAAAATAACTATAAAATCCAAAGCAGGGCTCGGGTGCGGGGATAAAGCCGCTCAAACGGCAGACTTTACTGTACTTTTCAGCAAGTTGCTATTGATTTGACTCCTCCAGTGGCACAAGGACAAGTAATGAGGAGTGATGTTCGATAACAGCTCACCGCTTTACAAGGTATTAGTGTTTCACATTTAATAGTGAAACAGTGTTGTTTCTTTATTAGATAGCTCTTTACAGCCATGCCCTGCTGCCTATTAATGTTTAATTGCCCCATTGTGGACCTGTTTCAGCAGTGGATTATGCTGATCATCTTAAAATAATATTTGTGTGTGTGTGTGTGTGTGTGTGTGTGTGTGTGTGTGTGTGTGTGTGTGTGTGTGTGTGGTGTACAGAGAATAGCTGAATGTGTGAGCAGCTTATGTATCATAACATAATAACTGTTTTAAGTTGTATGTCTGTTACATACTGCAGGATCAGATGGATTATGCACTCCACTTCCAATAAAACATGAAAGCTATAGCTGTTCTCCCACGCAAATTTCAAATATATTTCTTCTTTTGTCATTTCCTTGTCTGCCTTGGGTATAAGGCTGGGGTATGTCTAAGTCCATGCTGCAGGATCAGATGGATTATGTCTTTACTGCAGAGCAGGGAAGAAATGCAAGAGTATAACTGATGTAATTTACTATGTTAGTTGACTCTCATGGCCTTGAAGTCCGTGTTGCACCACTTCTACAATTTGGGAAACCACCAGGGGCATGCCATTTAAATAACCATAACCATAATTGCTTCAGCAAGTTAAGGCAACAACATGGGACTCTTCCAAAAATGACATTTTGAACACAAGCCATCAATATGTAGGACATGGATGAAATCTTAAACTAACGCAATTTTGGTGTGAGATTAAAAATACATTTATTCCAGCAGCCAGATACCATTCATGTGCACTGTAACATGAATGCTTTATTACATGGTGGCATATGATAAAATATATATGTAATGGAATAAAAGTGGACGTCTGTCAAATTACATTGCATTCGGCTTTCTACCAAACTGACACTGAGAATCATTGAAAAATCGGGATATCTGCCCGTATAGACTCTGTCGTTTTTACATGATGACATATCTATGTCATAAACCTTCTATGAACTTTGCATGTATGAACTCAAGTCAAACTCGCTGTAGGACATGAGTCAGACTGTCACTGTCAAACAACTGACATGTCTGTATACACAGACACACACAGTCCTACCTAGCATGAGGGACATCGATGCTGGAGGAGACCACTTTGCGTTTCTGCTCCAGCAGGGACACTGATCGGGTGTCGGGATCCCGGACAATGCGCTTGTCTGCCACCCGCTGCTCCTCCTGCACCTCTGGGCTGAGGGAGCCGCCGTCCACCTTCTGGCTCTCTGGAGCTCCGTTGCTGGAGCTCTGCTGTAGAGGGATGCAAAGTCGAGTAAGTCAAAGCTTATCTGGAGAACCATGTTCACAAGTTAGTAGCAATGCTAATATGGGAATGAGGAATGAGAAATGTTGATGCATTGTGTGAAGTACAGAAATATCGTTCCTTTTTTTTTAAAGGTCAAGGGTGGCAAATGTGTCATTTTCCTGCATATGAACAAGTTAACACTTGTATTTAAATTGAATTCTAAACTATCATGTAAATATTACTTATGCATATGGAAACAATATCAAAATGAAATGAGTTTTTCCAACATAGTAGCACTTATGACGTTGGGATCTGGGCCCAGAATCTGGCTGTCGAAAGCTTGTTATCCAAATTTTGAAGAATATTCATGTTTACTTTTCAAATGAATGGGTACATGTTCCAACACGGTTTAAGAAAATTTTCCAGTCTTTTGAGCTTAAAAAAGCATCTCCAAAAGACATTGGATAAACTTTAAAAAAATGCACAGTGGTCACTTATAAAACAGGGTGTTTTTCTTAGTTTCTGCAGACATTTTGGAGATATGGGGTTTTCAGACTTAAAACTACAAAATACTGTCAAAGGCTCTAGTTAAATATCTGTCTCATGAACAGCAATGAAAAGAAACTTGACACAAAACTATGAATTTGTAATATAAGGCCTTTGTTAAAGGTGGCTCTTAAGACACTTCCTTAAGAATATGCAGGTTAGAAAAACTGAACTTAACTTAATACTTCATACTCAAGTGCCACAAGTGTTTCTTAAGGACACGGCATAAATTGTTCTTCCGGTTAGGAGTGTCATGTTTGACAGCTTGAATACTGATGAGTAAGAAATATAAAAGCTATTACATATCTGTCAAAAAAATCTTACACCACAATTTATGACTCTGATGATAGCCCATTTGTTAATCCTGATGACCACACCAATCAGAACTGTGGGATTTCAAGTGTGCATTAATGAGTATGTTAATTAACTGCATCAACTGCAACACAAAAAGGGTCACTTATGGTTCTTTCTCAACCAAGAATACTCACATAACTTGATAGCAAAAAAAAACGATCTGGTTTCTAAGCAACAGACTTGACTTTGACAATTTTTCAGAAATTACATTTTTAATAACAATAATATCAAATGAAGTTCTAGGTGAAGTTGTCCACGTGGGGAACCAGAACATGTGGGCGTCTTTTGAGCGCTTCAGTACGCAAAATAAACACACACCTCTGCTGCTACCACATAAACACACAAGTAAACACACAAACATTCTCCATACAACAAGGCAGCGTTACACAAGACAACATTTTCCCATGCCACACACACACACACTTGCCGACATAAACTATTCACTGACATACAGAGAGGAGAAAAGCATATCTCCCATCACAATGCTCTGAAAACGCCTACCTGTAGCATTGTACAAAAAAAAAAAAAACATGATTTCTTGTCTTACACAACAGCCACGAATGGCATTTTCTTGCAAATAAATGCCTACAAGTACCTGCACGCACACGCACACACACACACACACACACACACACACACACACACACACACACACACACACTGTAGGTAACTAAACACACCGAGAAAATGCCAAAACACAGCTAGAGTGACACGCGCGGCTGCCTGTGTCAACAGAGCGTTGAGGAGTATGACATACAGGCCAGTGTGTGTGTGTGTGTGTGTGTGTGTGTGTGTGTGTGTGTGTGTGTGTGTGTGCGTGTGTGTGTGCGTGTGTGTGTGTGTGCGTGTGTGTGCGTGTGTACGTGTGTCATCTAGATCATTATCTCAAAGCACTGTAACACGATTAGGCTCGACTGTGGAAAAGGCAATAGCACCCTAGTCAATCACTCACACGCATGCACACACACAAACAGCAATGGCACAATTTACTTAGATTAATGAGGTAAAAAAAAAACATGAGAAATGAGTATCCAGTGTCACTCATGATGGAGGCTGGTTACACGGATGCACAAAACAGCTGTGTAAAAACACAGACTTGAGTAAAACAACAAGATGGATTACGCCGGCTCGGGGAAGATTAGGTGTTGTGTGTAGGACGAGTGTACTCCTCGGATAAAACAAACAGCAATCCTGTCCTTTCGCCGGGCTTATGAATGATGGCATTTCGCACAGCCAGGAAACTGTGAAGCATGCCAAATCAGTTGTGAAATTTGAGTTGTTTGTGTCAAAGCTAGTGTATATTTACTGTATATGTGTGTAGTGTGTGTGTGTGTGTGTGTGTGTGTGAGCAGAGGCACAAAACCCAGAGTCTCGTTCATATCCCCTTCTCTTTATCTCTCACTCTCCTTCGCTCTCCCACTCAGAGAGGAACTCATAACCTACTTGCTTAGGGCAGTTTGTCAAGCGTAAAGATTCTTGAACCTTTCTGGGTCAAAGGTCATAATAAAGCGAGCTGACACAGACCATAAATTGAATCCCATGGAGCGGATGTCATAAAATCCCAACCGACTGTGTCTTACAGCTCATATGGTTCTTTGTTGCTTGGAAGTATTTGCATGCAGTACTGTAATGATTAATCAAGGGTCGCGTACTGAACCAAAACAGCCTTTAACATCAGATTTTCTCACATAAGATAACTTCTGTATAGTGCCACTTACAGGCCTGGTGGTTACTTCAAAAGGGAAACAACTAATTTAAATTGCAAACAATAATACTTATTGTCAATTAGATGCATAAATAGTGTAAGAGGGGCCACATAAAACAAAGTGGACAAAAATGGATTCACGTGTGTGGTTAATGTGTGTAGAGCATAACATATACATGAACATTCACCTTCTTTACCCTAAAACATTACTCATACATCATCATAGCAGGAGGTGTGGAAGGGGGGCATCCAGCATCCAGACGTGACCCTGCGGTCAATGCTCTTCACGCTGATGCTGCTCAGCCAACCAATAAGGACAGCCGACGCCGGCCGGCCTGGGATCAGCGCTTCAGAACAAAGACTCACTCAGCTCCTGTCAACAAGCCTGCTTCATTGACTCCCACGGCTGCGTTCGATCAACACAAACAACAACAGCGAGGACAACAAAAGCGCGGGCGAAAAAACAAAAACAAGTGACGCCTTTTCGTTTGCGGCAAGAGATCTGCGTAATGCATAACACACACTTGCATGAACCAAAGAGTCAACAAGTGGTAACCCCCCCCCATCCAGAACAGGGGGGCATTCGTTTGCCATTCTGGGCAGAGTGCCAAGCATCCAGATTCTTTGGAGCATGCCACCCCTCGCCAACCTGGGGGTGCCTGCTTTGTTGGCCGTACAGCTGCTGCTCAAACTGGGCGGCTTGCCCTCACAAAATAACCCCCGTTTGGAAATGTAAAGTAGTCAGCTCTAACTAATTAAACATACGAATACACAAGTGGGAGAGAGGACATCCGTGCACGCACAAAAAAAAAAAGCAACACAGATGCACATCCAAGTCCACACACACACACGCATACACACACAGTGACACACAGCAGACCCCTCCTCCTCATTTTACGGCTTGTTTTTGACCTCAGCGGGGTTTGAGCGCTGAAAGAGACTTGACCATTGTGCTGACAGGACTGCGCTCTCGGCCCCAGCTGCACGACTCAAGCCTGCACCGGTGACTGTAACGGTATTGTGCAACAGCTTTTGTGTGTGCAGAGTTGCATACACACTGATGTGCAAATGAAAAACAAGAGAGCCCAAGTTTATATTGCACCCCCCCCTTCCACACACACTCACACCAATCACTCACAGCTCTGGAGATTCTCCATGCAGAGCTGCTGCACGCCTCTCTGCTGGCGTTTGACAAGTTTTAACAAATACTTTGCAACTTTATTTAGATTAACAAGCATTTCGGAGTGCAGAAACAGCATCTTTAACATCCTTCGTGTGGCTCATATTTGCAAAAAGGAAATGTGATCAGTCCAGCATGTGTGGTTAAAAAAAACACACATACACTTTGGTAACGGAAATAAGCCTTATGATCACAGTCTGTCAGTTACTTCATCGGTAAAATATCAAGAAACAACAAGATGCAGGAATGACAAAGAGCCACAAAACCAGTAATCAAAATGAATCCAATTCAGGCTGTAAACAAGCTCTTACTCAGTCACATGAATTCCTCAGTCACTCCCTCACTATAAAAAGGGCAGAACACACACACACACACACACACACAGTGCTAGAAACAGTGTTTTCATCCCAGAGCGGGAAGCGGCTTCCCTCTTCCCCTCACACCATCTTCATCCGAGGCCATGTGACACCAAAGCCTACAAGTTGGACATAAAGGCAATTAGGTCACTGCTAATTGGGCCCGTGTCAGGACTGGAAATTTGGCTCTTGTCTAAACTTCCCACTGTGCTCCCGACGCCAGAGGAAGCCCACGACGTCTATTTTTAAAAACAATAACAGCCTTGTTGTGCAGAGTGTGTAAAGCCTGGAATATTCTTCATCTGTCAATAGGGACGTCCAGGACATAATGCATCCGCTGTGGGTGCAAAGGACCAACTGGGTGCGCGGGTCGGTGTGTAATAAATGTGACATATGCACTAACACCACCGCGACCCTGCGTGCAAAACAGCCCGGGTCCGGCTCTTTGCATCAGTCCGAGCCGCTGCAGTCGGAGCGTTTGTTTGCCTCGGCTTACCCACCCACTAGCCCACATAAATAAACACTGCGCAGGCCCTGCCGAGCCCTTTGTCCCACATTTCTGGTGTCGCCAAATGTCATGACAGCCCGTTATTTTGGACGGGCGACCGGATTTGCGCCGCGGCAGCTCCGGATGGTGCCGGTTTTGTCCCGCCTGGCTGCATCTGCCATCAGAGGCGGCGGCGACACCGTTAAACCCGCTGCGTGCAGGAAGCGGTTAAACGCTGCGAAAACGCCGCACAACAACAACACTGACGCGCCGCCTCGCTCTCTCTCTCATACACACACACATATACACACACACACACATATATATATATACATACACACCTTCAGACTGGACTTGAGCGGTGCCTTGGCCGCCGTGTGGTTGAACCCCGCGGCTATCTCCTCCTCGGTGAACTCCTTGAGGCTCCCGTCCTGCAGGAGCACCGTGTAGACGCTGCGCCGGGCCCCCGCGGCCGACACGTCCCTGTTCTCCTGCTTGACAGCCTGGACCACTCCTGTCACCGGGGCCCCGTCCCCCGTCGGGCTCGGCGCGTAGACGCGGCTGCCGAGGATGGACCGCTTCACCAGCCGCCTCGTATGCATGCCTCGGAGGGTGTCGGTGAAATTTTCAGAGCCGGTGGGAGGCGGAGATGGGACAGAAAGAGGAGGAGGAGGGGAGGGGGGGTGTTTAAAGCGCCAACCGTCGAGTTATAACCGGCGAGCGGCGTCGAGTAAAAAAACACAAAACCGCAGCGGGTGGACGACGCGCTCCGACAGCCCCGAGGAGACGTTAGAAAGCGGCAACATACTCGGAGAGTCCGCACAGCGTCCTGAATGCACCGCGCTCAACAACAAAAAACACGACGGGTCTGAACTAGCGACCGACACGGAGAAACAACAAGCCTTCAAAGGCGGAGAAACGATTCATTCGCCGCTAAACAGCCTCCACATCCAGCCGGCGACCGAGCTCCCTCCGTCCGACCTGTTTGTTTTCCCCACTGCTCCCTGCGAGCGGAGCGGGCGGCGGGAAAACGCGGAGCGGCGCCGCTCCCCGGATTCCAGGCGACGTTTGGACACGATTCGAGAAAATGGCGACTCTCGCGGGCGGAAAACGAGCCGGAGACGGGAATTTAGAGGCGAACACGTCGAACTGTTTCACCCCGCTCTGTTTTAAACACCGCCCGCCCTCCAAAGTCGTTGACGCCGGTTGAAAACACGGCCGGTGGCTGAGTCCGGTTCCGACGGCTGCTTAATCCAGTCCGGGCGTGGCCCCCAACCGAGCGGAGCCTCTACCGGCGGAATGCTGCCTGTAAACATGTGCGGTCCGGCGGCCAGGGCGCGCTGTGATTGGTCGGCGCAGCACACGCCTCCACAAGCCCCCACCGCTCCCGCCCCCACCCCCTTTACCACCACCACCCTTCTCCTCCTCCGACAGAAGGTAATGCAAGCCGGGAGGATGCTCCATTCAAAACAATGACGCAAGGATGGAGAGGAAACGAGAGGGGAGGGCGGCGAGGCGGAGGGAGCGAAAGGGAAAAAAGGGGAATTTAGGCTAAGGGAAGGAAAACTTCGACCAGACAGACAGGCTTTCTGCTATAACCCAGTTGTTGAAGGCTTGTGGCCTACTTTCCAGGTGCCATGGGACTTCTAAATGACTGTGGACTGGCTCTAAAAGGGAGGTGATGGGCCGCACTGTTTTTGTGAATGTAAACACAACAGGTTACTCCACTTCACAGGTTATAAGGGCTTAACCTGTCTGTTTTGTTCTGCCATACCTTACAGTAAACTTTCCCTCTTGCACATCACATTTTCCCGGGCAAGAGCAAGCCAAATCTTTGCCAACCCTGTCAGATAATTTAGACAAATGAAGTGCTTCATATGCAAACACTAAATATAGCCGAGCTATTATGCAAATGTGTATGAAAATGCAGGTTATTAATAGTCCTGTAGGTCCAGAGAGCTCATTGATAGCTGTATTTGATGCTGCAGAGTGCTGATAACAAGCCGGCAGTCAAATCACACTTTTTTTCTTCTCCCTCTTTTTATTGCAGCATCGCTTGCAACAGCACTCACAGGCGGCTAACACTCTCACAAGAGCCACTGTGCATCCTGTTCTAAATAAGAAACCTAAAGTGCGATCTCACACACGTGACACGAGTCGTTCCTCTCTGAGACGGATGAACACATCTCACGGATGTGTCCCTTTTCAATAGAAAGTTCACACTGCTTTGATAAATCAAGTTTATCAGGAGGTTAGTTCATTCATCGGTACAGTCCTCCCAACGTAGCAGAGAGAATATACCAACCAATGTTATCGCTGTAACAAATAGCCTAATTAATGTCAAACCTAATGCTCTTGGAAAATCTTATGCAGCTTACAATCTTTCTACATGACAGCGCCCCAAGTGCAAAGAGAGACACAATGACACAATTTATTATATATATATATATAATTTTTTTTAATAGAACAATTCATGTCATAAAATATTTACATGCAGAGAATGGAAACCGGACAGAGTGGAGTGACAGATGTGGCCATAACTTTCAAAACAGGCTTTGCCCTGTGATCAAAGGCAGGTGTCACCATAGAGTTGTCTGCTGGTTATAGGGGGGAACAAATGGTCTCATTACGGGAGGACTGGAGCTGAAAGAGAGGCAGCATCTTCAAACCTCTGGCACACCACCCCCATTCCCTGAAGGGGACTTATGTGTGTATGAATGTGTGTGTGTGTGTGTGTGTGTGTGTGT
>JAOXYL010000048.1:11213183-11223803 GCA_028564955.1 Terapon puta
TGTGTGTGTGTGTGTGTGTGTGTGTGTGTGTGGTATGACAAACACCCGGGGATCAAGAAAAGCTTGTTAACACCCCTCCTGATGTTCATATGTCGGACGCCCTTCCCAACCTCTTGTTATCGCTCGGCAGGCCGCGTCGCAGCGAAAGCGGCCACGTCCCCGATGATGGGCTGTAAAAAAATGTCAGCGCACAACGACGGCCTCGGAGAAACTCGGGGCTTCGTCGGGCATCGAGCAACCTTGAAGTCTGGCGTAGGAGCGCGTGAAAGATGACACACAAAGAAAACACAGACACATCGATTATCCCCCGATGACTGGCTGGCTTTATGCATCGGCAGAGTGTGTCTGGGGCGTGTCTGTTTACGTGTGCATGCGGGTTTGGCGTTATGACAAGTTATTGCGACAGCTCCCATTCTACAACCATATTAAGGTGTTGCTGAGATGGAAAAAGAGGAGAATGGATGACCATGGAGAATAAAAGTCTCCGTCAGTATTCACTATAGTGTTAAAACAATCCTATAATGTGTCTACGATAAGCGCACAGTAATGCTATAGTTATTATAGGCTGGATATCTGTGTTTAGCTTTCATATGTTGAGCAGTTTAAAGGAACAATATCAGGGAGGCTTATGCAAAGTAAATAATCTATTAAACCCCATTGTCTGCCTTCCTTGCAGAGCTCAGCCGAAGAATGGGGGAGTGTGATTTCGAGTGCGCTAAATCTGTGTTCATTCAGTGTGTTATGGCTTTTAGTCAGTGTGTGCATTGGCGGGAAGTTACAGGTAGACTGTGACTAAAGTGCTGCCAGCTGCTGCGAATGCCACAGCGGCGAGTCACTGAGCGATGAACATACAGTACACACGGTCTCATTCAGCCTTTAACGCACAATCGCATAATGTAGAGAGAAAGCTGTGTGTGTGTGTGTGTGTGTGGGTCCTCACTGTAATTCTCCCATAATCCTATACTCTGCAAAATGACACAGCTGCCAGACATATCCTCTTTGCTGGCGCCTCAAACCTCCACTCCTTTCCTTTCCTTTCCTTTCCTCTCTCACTCTCTCGCACACACAAACACACACTCTGCTACCACAACATATCTTAAAACAACATCCATCCTGATGGCGCACCGTGATTATTTATGTATTTGGGAAAATATATGAGGCAGTCTATTTAAGGGATTCAATTGACTGCAGCGCTAAAACACAAGGCGAAACAAAGAGGAACCCCTCTCATGATACGCTGTTTGTCATCTGCTAATTGCGACAGAATAAAAGTTTAGTTGGGGGGTTAAAGGGAGTTGTAGCTTCCTGTTTGCGAGGACAGCGCACACCCTGTTCACGAGGCAGTTTTATTGGACAGAGAGCCAAATATTCCCAAGCACATAAACTTTTGCTTCCTGATCCCTGAATCATTTGATATTCAACTTGAGCATCTGCAAATCAGAGGCGCACCCGACTGAGAAAACCCGACTTGTACATAATATACTCTCGGAAAGCTCCTTTATTGCATCACTGCTTTTGTGTATAACCCTCATAACTCCTTGGGAAACCAATTGCGTTTTCAAATAAAACTCGATGCCTCAACGCTCACAGAGGTGAGAAAAACTTGCAGGCTCCTCCAGGTACAACACAAGGGTGGAGGCTGGTGAGGAAAAAAGGGGCAGGAAACCATGATAGGGAGCTCCCACGTGCCTAGCTGGCACTTTGGTGATGCCAGTCTGTCCACCCATCCCCTAGCAACCCTGTAACCCGGGGCGACAGGGCCTTGACGATGAACAGACAGAGCAGAACTCAGTGGTTCTCCATTTGCTTGTTGCCAAGAGGCTGATAATGCAGAGCTTTCAGAGCCGGCACACACAGAGATGGGTGCACACGGAGCATAAAAAACAACTCGTGTGTGCATAAAACACCGACACCTCCTGCAAACATATTCAGCGGGCACGCATGCTATCACACCTGCGTGGCAGAACGAGAGACGGCGTTGAGCAGAAGCCTGTACAGGCTTGTGTACAGACACTCGCTTGTTCTTCTGCGTCATTATCCATGTGATTGAGTTACTACTGAGGCAGTCAATATGCTACCTCACACTGAGAAAAGGAAAATCGATGCTGTTACACTATCCCCGCAATTCATCCGCAGCTAAGAGCACGGGACCATTCAAAAAGATTTTCAAAAAGGCCATTTGACGAAACAAAGGCAAAAAAACCACGGAGCATGAGGTCCCACGGCGTAGAGAGACACACTTCTGTCAATAACACTGTGCTGGGGAATGGGATGTCAGAATCAATGTGCAAAACAAAAAGAGAGCAAAAAAATCACAACCCAGTATTTGCCCCACCAAAAAAGGGAGCAGACTGTGTGTTTCAGGCAACGCACAAGACTGACTTGATTTAGCAGCACTGTGAACTGCTTCCCTGCAAATGCCCGTTGATCGAATCTGTGCACGCTCGGCTGACAATGTCAAGTTCGCGAGGCACGAGCAGGCTATCTCTGCTGAGGCAAATGAGGCTGTGCGCTAACCTCCAACCACCGCGAGGATGCAAGATGACAGCGCGGAAGCGAGCGCCGACGGAGCCGGGAGTGAACCGGCAGCTCCGGCCTCAGAATAAATGGGATGTGAAGTTTCTGGAACAGCGACGGCGTTGTTGGGAGAGCACCGCGGGGGGCCTTAGGTTACAGTCTCAGCACGGCTTCTGTTTACTGATACAGGATCCAGGAAAGCACAGCGCTCGCCTGCCACTTTCCCCCGCGAATTCGCTCTCTGCAGAGGCAAAAACAGCTGGGCAGGAGTGCCGTCTGCCTGAGTTTGCATTGCTTAAGCCGGCTATTATGGCATTAAATCTGGGAGTACTGTGTGTGTAACAAGCAATGCAGAGTCATTAGCGGTGTTGCTTTCAGTGTAGAGCATGCTTAATGAGAGGGCACGGCCACGCTGTCTGAGTGATTAGTTACCGTGGAGGCTGAGGGCCAACGCTGATGTGCAGGCGCGCGAGGCAGGGGTTTGTACATTTGTGTGTTTGGGAGGAAAGGGAGGCCGATCTACTGGCGTGTGTGCAAAACTGCAATAGAGACACGAAGACAGAGATCTATTTGGACACGTTTTCATATCATGAAAAGCTCCCTCTTACGTCACGTGAATTTCTACAAAGCACTGTTTACTGGAAGTCGAAATCAATGAGATACACAAGCCCAGTGAAACCTAACCCACAGACACAGAGCCGGAGATGTGTATTCAAGAGCCAAACCCTGCCCGCTTTGTTATTTTTATGAGGCATTGTGTGGCTGAGAGGAGCCTAAAAATAACCTCCATAACATGGTTGAAAAGGAGCTAATCCCCCAGCCTCATTTGTTGCTCTGACTCAGGCTTTTAATTTCCCCGCTTTATGACCGGGTGTGTGCTTATTGCAACGAGTCAGTGTAAATCAGCGTGTGCATCATCATAAGGCGAGGGAAAGGCGTGGGGACGGGAGAGGAGCAAACCAACGGCTCGTACAGAGTGAGAGCTGCTGGAGGAATTCCCCATCCTGCCTCAGCACTGCGGCAGCCACTGCAGCCTGTTTATTTTACCAGGCACGACGTGGGAGGACCGACCGGGTCCTATTTACAACTATCTACAAAATAATAATTAAAGAAAAGGCTTCGTCAGGCCGTTCTTTATTGCCCCTGACAACTCTCAGAGGGTTTTGTCAGATCAGAGCAAGAGCAAAAAGAGAAATATATACAAACATCTGTTGCCGTGGATTCACAATCAGCTTATATTAACAACCTTTTTGGTTCAGTGGAAAAAAGTTGCTTTTTCAATTAGCTGCAGCAGAAAATCACTGACAACTACTTTTACTAATTGATTCATCAGTTCTGCCGACACTGATGTGCACATCAAATTTAGCTTGTTCCATTTTCCAAAAGTTTTCTTTGTGAAATGCGATGGTAAACCAACAATGTTTTGAATTTTGGACTGATTGTTGGATAATTATTTGAAAACTCCATGTCACCTATTTGGTTTATCAATGTGACTTTTAAAAGCTAAATGGATTGATCCAAAAGATTGATATGCTGATAAAAATGCATAATAAGACAAAAATCCACATTAATGATTAAGCTAAATGCCGACCTCAGCACAAATCTTCACCATTGGCCTTACACCAGCGTGTTAGGATGCTAACAGGCTTATTAGTACTGAGCACAAAGTATAATTGAATTAGCAGGTATTTATAGGTATTTAAAGAATTTAAACTTCATCTCCCCCAACTTTGCCTTCCTGATACAACCATCCCGCTAACGTGGCTAAAAACAAAAAAAATCCAGCCTGGACTTCCGAGAATCCAATTTTCTGACCAGACCCTCATCCGCTGCCAAAGACGTTTCATTGATGCGTGGTGATTTGTGGGATGAGCCAGGCCCTCCCTGCAGGATTAGGAAAACTGGCGAGGACAGCATCAGATTGGAACATTTTACATCTGAGCGCTAGGAATGTTTTGTCTGTTATGTCTGGCGAATCGGCATCCAGTCGGTCTGATTACAACTTGGATTTCCTGCCGTCACTTCCGAGTCCGTCTGAGAGTCGTCATTGGCTCGTTTCCCCAAATTCCTTCTCCTCCTCCTCCTCCTCCTCTTACTCCTCCTCGCCTCAGCTCCATCACCCCAGTCCTGCATTCCTCTGGATCCAGAGACACTCCTGAGTTCATTTGTGAGTGAGTCATAACCAAACCTCCACCTCAAGCAGAGGTTTTGATAAAGTTTACCCTGCATACACTGACTGTTTGCCGTTGATTATTAAAGAAAGTGTCGCTGAGAGTTAAAGCCCTGCATTGGAAATGACTCATCTGTCCCATGCTTCGTTCGTAACTTGAAAGCACACACTGCCAAGCACTTTGCTACACCTCACCACACAGGGTGCCGCTTTTTCTCGTCTCCACTGTCCTCCCCTGTTTTCCACTTTCCTTCTTGCTCCTCGCTCCTCTTTTCATCTTCGCCCCTCCCTTCTAATCCTCCATTTTCTTTAACGTTCCTCTCCTCTCATCATTTCCTCCCCTCAGCCCCTCACTGTTGGTGGAAAGCTCGGGGGGCCTGGCCACGGCTCAAACCCTTTTTATGTCGCTGTTCACTGCAGCTCAGCAGAGCACCCTGCTGTGGTGGGTCTCTTCAAGCTCACATCTCCTTCTTTTAAGAGACGGTCCATCCCTCTCTTACTCCCCCTCCCTCCTTCTCCGGCTGTGGGATCGCTTCCTCTACCAGGAGCTGGAAGGTAAAACCACTTTCATCCTCCCCTTCCTCTTTTTTCCTCCTCTTGTCAAAACTCCTGACTCTCTCTATCTCTCCAAGAAAAGGTGCAGCTTCCGCAACGCAACTTAAGCGTTTAAGCTTTGTAGACATTTTTCAAACGTGCTACTCCCTGGGCCAAGTGTGCACTCTTCACAACCTCACTGAGGTGTGAAAGAAAAAAAAAAAAGATTATACAAGTCAAAGATAAGCATTTAACAAAGCAGAGTGCAGACGCAGCAGTCAGGGTTCTGGTGTTTTCTGTTCCCTCTCAGCCTCTTGTTATTTTAAGTTGTATTTTTGCACTACAACCAAACATTATTTTCATTATCTCATAATTTGCTGATTTTTCGTCCAGATGCTTATTTTGTCCAAGCAACAGTTAGAAAGCCAAATGTGTTTCTGTTAATCTGGTAAAAAAAAAAAAAAAAAATAAAGACAGTCAATACTAGTATTATTATAGAAAAATGACCACTATGAATCATTGCTTATCACAAGGACAACCAACTATCTACTGTTTCAAAGAGTTAGTTAGTTCTTAAGCCAGAATGTTACTTTTTGCATGATTTACACTGAGGAATATATTTGGTTCTCTTTCTTCGAATACAAATAATTGCTGTCCAAAACCAAGTAGCCAAATATGTAAAAAAAAAAAAAAAAAAAAGTATTCTGAGATGTCTAACTAAAACTTTATAGTTCAGTCTCAAACATTAAGAAGCGATTAATGAGATAAAAAATAGAAACTTTTGGGCTGCTTAGTTCTGGAAAGTGTCACTGCGTTGGATCAAGGGACCACTTACCATCTAAAAAAAGTCCCTTTATTAACAAGTTAGTGTTAAAATAATGATTAAAAGAGTCATTTTTTAATCATCAGCAAATCTGGATACAAACATAAACTAAAGTGGTAACAAAGAGATGGATCTAAGCCATCGTTCAAGGTCACATTTAAGTCCAAAAAAAAAAAAAAAAAAAAGTAAAACGATCCTTTAATAATAGTTAATTAATAAAACTGTACATTGACGCCTTTCCCTGACGAGCACCAAACTGTTAGTACAGTGAATGTGCCCGACCCTCCAACTTTCCACGAGGGAATCTAAGAAAAACATCAGGGGCCGACTGTTCGGGAACTGAAAGGCCCCTGACTTCGCTCGACAATCAGCTCTTTGTTCTTCCACTTGGCCCAAACATCTTTTCTCCAATTCTATTTACTCATTCATTCAGAACTCTGTCTGTCTAATCCTCTGTCTGTGTCACTCTCTTCGTATCTCTCCCATTTTTTCTCCCCCCTCCCGCCCCCTTCCTTCCTTTACGTTTTGACATTGCCATTGTCCGCTCCTGGATAGTGAAGCATATTTACCAGCGGCAAGCGGAGATGGCAAACAACCGGCCCATTCAAAGAGCTCAGCAGTGACAGAGATGGAGAAAGGAAGGATAAGGACAGAGTGGGGGTGGAGGGGGGTAGAGGGAGAGTAAATTCCCTGGAAGGCTGGTGGGTATCAGTAAGCAATGCCATCGTTTCAAAGAAAACACAACATGTGCAAGCGGTCTTAATAGTTATAATTGCATCCTCCTCAAGCTTTCCTGCTATTCTCATGTTGCATTTTGCATTCAGACTGGACCACACAAACAAACAAACTAACAAACACACACACACACACACACGTCGCGCTCTCTGGTGACATAATGGCCTTTAGTCCATTAACAAATCCCGTCCCAGCAGTAAACAGTCATTTGCAATCAGGCTAAAGGCTACTCTCCGGAGAAAAATTGATAAAAGTAGCCGCTCATTTCCTCTGTAACAGATAATAGCTTTGAACAACCACACGCCCCGAGCCCAGTCAGAAATCAAAACTGATCACTTCCTTAATTGCTCATGTTGAAGTGGGGGCAGAGGCACAAGCTCAGCAATCAAAGAGGCCACAGAAAAGACAAAACTTAAGGAGGTTACTTTATCGCTCATTGTTTCGGAGATGTTGGCAGATTTGCTGGTTCCTCATCGACACTTCAGAAAAATGACAATTCATTGTTCTTTTCATGAGAGGCTTCAGAGGACGTCGGTTACCAACCCGCAAAGACAAGATACTTAACACGAGTAACCTTAACAGCTGTGATGGCTTGTTTTTGACCTTTAGCATACACACAAAGTTTGTGATCTCATGCCCTCGTTGCAAACTGTGCAGTTGACCCTGACCCTCACCCTGACCTGAGCCTCTGCAGCTCCCATATTCTGGACACGTGATCGGGTTAAATGTTAAAGACAGTCAGCACAACAGCAGCAGCTCACTATATTAAAGGAAGAGAGAGATGGTGACTGTCAAAGAAGAGCGACTGTTTTGCACACAGTGTCCAATAAAACTTACTATAAGGTCGTCCTCCATTTTTATCTGTTATCTTGGTTTACTGGTCAGTGGGGCGTGAAATAGGTCAAGCGGATTTTAAGTGGAAAACTGCTTGGACTGCTTTGGAACTCGAGCAAGTCATCAACATCCGAACAATTTTTTTTTTCCTTCACATTTGAATTTTAAATTGAAAAGTGACAGCAGACGAGGACATGAGGACATCACTCTTTCTGGTGCAATCAGGCCTTATGTCCTGAACCTATTAGTCTTTAACAGAGCTGATTTGGAACTATTGGTCATTTTAGCCTGTAAGGGAGCAAAAAAGGCATTAGCCAGTGCCGGTACATTAAATGTGGGGATTTGCTGCTTTTGGTGAGAAAATAATTAATAAGGTACAGGAATAGGAATGGAAACAAACACTTGCGTTTTCTGATTGTTAGTCTTACGCCATCATGCATTTATTATTTTTATTATAAAAAATGAATTTGGCTCCTTGGTTTTTGCAGTGCATCGCCCTCTCCACTCCACTCTCCATCCAGTCAACGAAAAGAAAAACAGACCGGGAGCTATATTTCACTTGGTTTATCAAATTTCCCACTTTCCTTTTTCTCACCTGTCTGTTCTCCGCCACACTACTACACTAATGAGTTAAAAAAAACTGCTATGTAATTTCTGCCTTGTACTGTTGCATTTTATCAGAGCGCACGCATAGCAGAGCACGTACCCGCACCTTGTTTGTCTATGGCTTATATTAATACGCCGGTGCCCGCAGAGATAACGGGGGCATTTCCTATTATGAGCCTGCTTGGGAAAAGGGAAGAGGGAGGTGCGCTTTAATTGTAAGCAGGACAGACTGTCTTTGTGTGTGTGTGTGTGTGTGTGTGTGTGTGTGTGTGCGTGTGTGTGTGTACATGTGTGTGTGTACACGTGTGTGTGTTTGACTGCCTCTGCTCAGCATCGATGCCAGTTGCAGGGATGCAGGTTTTCAGACACTGAGGTGCAGAAAGAAAGAAAGAAAGAAAGAAAGAAAGAAAGAAAGAAAGAAATGGAGAGGAAGGTGGTAAATAAGGTGCAAGTGGAAAGTGGTAGAGGAGATATAGGCGATAAATATAGAAAGAGGAATGAAAAGGAGACAAAAAAAGAGGAAATGTGAACGAGTGCGACTCGATGACAGAGAGGAGGAGGATTTGAAATGCATGACAAGATGAAGAAGAGGGACAGAAGAGAAGGTGGGAGGGCACTGAAGGAAAATAAGGAACACTGGCAAGAAGATGGAAAAACCAATATGAAATGGGGCTAAAGAAACAAAGAAAGTGAGGAGGGTGGGGAGAAGGGTTGGGAAGACGGACACAGACAGATAGAGAGAGAAGGTGCAAAATGCTGTCAGCCAGCCTGAGGTCTCGGTTGATGGATGGAAGCCAATCCACTGGCCACCCCATCCTTCATCTGCACAGACACGGAGCAAACAACCACCCAGCAGAGCACTAAAAACCTCGCCACACCATCACCTGGCAGTGCACATCAAAGCTGGGTCAGATTTAAATAGAATATATATACACGCAAACATGGTACACACGCTCACTCGTCCGCACACATGTCAGACAAACTCTGAATATACGCACACAACCACACATCAGAAACAGCGACAATCATCTCTTTGTCTTTGCATCGCGTCCCCGATGACCCTCATTCAGCTCTGGTTATAAAATATCCATGGACAGATTTCTTTTTTCATTTCTCTCCAAACACATGATGTCAAACACCTGACCCCACAAACACATGACGACCTCATTAACACTGACAGAACACTGCCTTACTGTGTTATGCATTTCATGAAATATTAGAAAAAAAGAGATATTTAAGATGCAATGATTACATGCTCACTGCTTTTGCAAAAACAGGATTGTTTTTGTGGGAAAAATATTCCCAGAGAGAAAGACAGATGCAGATGAGGACAAAGGCTTGTTTGCAGGGAGCTACACAGGTGAGTCCAACAGAACGGCAGACAATGAAACTAAATACATCCAACACACAAAGAAACATATTGTTCTCACAAGAAAAAAAACAAGCTTGCAGAACAGAATGGAAAAAAGGCTCAGTATGTGCATAAGTGTGCATGTGCACTGTCTGTGTGTGTGTGAGTGTGTGTGTGTGTGTGTGTGTGTGCCTGATGTGCATGCGCGTGTGTGTTTGCACCCTCTCTGCAGTGCTTTAGCTAGCAGAGTGTGAGATGAGGAGCCTCCCCTTGGGTGACATTACAGCATCCCAGCTCTGCAGTGTGTGACTGTGTGTGAACGGCTGCTGTATCAGCAACACTTTACACTGAGGAGAGACAGGGACAGTCCACACACACTCTGTCCCTTCTCCCATGTCTGCTGTCCATCACCTCGCCTCACTTCGGCCACACACCTTGCACGCGGTTGATCATCATTGCTACCGTGAGTTCATAACACATGCGTGGCCTGGGTTGCACAAGTAGTGTATATGGTGCTTGTCAAAAATAAAACTGCACTTCCCATAAACTCTGCTGCTCCAGTTACAGAGAGGATGTTGCTACTTGTCCCCTCCCTGTCGTTGGCATCACTCCATTTGACTTGAAGAGCAAGAGGCAACAATAACAGCCGATCACTGCCCACGATAGCGATGAAAATGGAGTCCAATAAGAGAGTCTGCAGTGGAAGTGGAATCAGTGGAACTTAAATAGAGACATGCAGGCCTGTGGGCGAAGTAAAATGGTTTTCCAGCTAAATCCAATCTGGCGGAACAGGATGCAAAAGCAGTGCAGAGTTCATCAGAGGCTGCCACTCTTTTGGATTAGAAAATATATTTGATGTGTGGAGATTTTTGCTGGAAAAAAATGTTCCCATTGAATGTTTCAATCTTTATCTTGTGGGTCATAACAAAAATTCCATCCACCTCCACAGTGTTTGACAACGGAAATCTCAGAGACAGATCAGCAGATAAAACGGGCACAAAATCTGTCTGCGTAGCCGGATACAAAGGGTTAAGTAAGAAAAAAAAAAGA
>JAOXYL010000048.1:11233586-11250849 GCA_028564955.1 Terapon puta
ATTTTTTATAGTCCCACACCTCACACTGTTGTTGGCTGGAGGCTCCACTCCACGGCCCAAAGGTTGACATCCAGAAACGTCCAGATCACAGATCTGCAGATTCATTATTTTTGTATGAATCTACACGTGCTCTTGTTATGCCTTTAATGTCCTACATTTAATCAATAGGTGTTAAAGAAGAGTAACTTTCTTTTGATTATCACTTTATCTTAGACTATCTATCTTGCTATATCTATAGCAAGATGAGACTACAGATCCTTAAGAATTTATCCACCCAAAGGAGTTACTTCAGTCAGAGCTGTTTAGATGTTCAGTTACAGTTGGACCAGGTCTTAAAAGGTCCCTTTAAAACTTATTCATGTCGAGACGTGAATTAAAGGTAACCAAGCTTGACTCATTGAAACCACTGTTTTACTCATGGGTGGAACTGGAAATAGACAAGGCACAATGCTGGTCAAGCATCAGTGGTAATCCTGCTATTTGTGGAAAACAGAAAAAAACGCATAATATCACGCAACATGTTTCACTCCCACACAATGAGTCAGTTACTCATCAAAAGCATAAATGTCTGCCATAGGTCAGCAGAACACTGTACGGATGTTTCCCATTGTGTGTTGACTCCTGTTCACACTTAACTCTTCACCTCTGCCTCTTGTACTCCTTACACATAGAAATATCAGTCATTCTGGCTTCATGAGTCACCTGATTGTGTCTTTGTCTTTGTCCGCTACAGCTGACGGAGGGAGGCTCGTGATGAAGGGAGCAAAGTTGACGAGTGGCGAGATGCTGAATGCATTTCAGTCACGGTGCGCAACCATGGATCTACAGACAAAAGCTGCCCCAAAAAAATGACGACCCTAATGTTAAATATCTGTGTTGAATGCATGTGTTCGTATGAGTATATTCGTGATGTTTATAATAAAAAATATTTCATTCAAATCTGGCATGGATTGGCCTCTTTGTCACTGAAGCTACTCCGATGTGGAGTCAGTCTGATTGAATCACATTTAAAATTCCTCCAACATGTAAAGATCTAATCCTATCAGATGTTCTTTATCACAGTCACATTGAGAAGCCTCACATGCTCTTATTATGGGGAAATGGTTTTGACATTACCACCATCAGCTATGCTTATTTATTTCCATATTAAAGACGTCAATTGAAATGCTTTAACTGCTAAAAACATGCTGTGATAAGTACTCGGCCATGGTGCGTCCTTGCATAATGTGCCATTTTCCTGATAAAAGAGACCATTCCAGCGTTTGAAAGAACATTATGCAAGCCCCAACCTTTGGCACAGCAGGCTTAAATGTAATTTGGCACAGAGTTTTAGATGCAGCAGCACAGAAAAGGAGAGGGAAAAAAAAGGAAAAACCTTTCACCCAGTCACAGATAACTGAAATCCTGTCCTCTCTGTCAGCCACCCTCTGTGCCATTAGCATCTGAAATGTAATGAGTTTTATAATGGATAGATTCTTATTTCATCCATGTTTTTGTTCAGAAAAATGTATTTTCATCAGTTTTTGTAATACACAGTACCAATGGGGTTTACCATTCATGTCCCATATAACTTTTTTTGTCTACTATAGTGGTGAGGGAACGTGGTTCTACCTCTGACCGTCTGTAAAATATTTTTAAAAGTTTTTTCTTTAAGGGATTAGATAGTTGATCAGTCTTTAATGCTGCTTAGATCACGTATAAGACATTCATATATTTATATTAATATAGTATTAAATGTTACCAATGCAATATTAACTTTGAATGAGTTCTCACTTTCTTAACAAGCCATTAAGTCTGCAGTATTCATGTTAATAAATCATTAATAAGGGAATAAAGGCTTTTAATGACCACATCTCCAGTTGCAGATGATGATAACTTATTAATAAATTGATTTTGGTCTAGAGAATCTGCAGCCCATTAGTAGAGTTGTTCAAAGGGATTTTCCCAACCTGGCAACCTGTTCAGAGACTTATAATTGATCTTCAAAGCATGAGTAATTGTGTTTAATTAAGAATGAGTGAACTCCATCAGTAGCAAACACTGATGGCCCCATGGGAATTTGATAAAAAGAGTAAATAACTGTCAGCATTTACCCACTACACCTCCCATGAGGCTTTGACAGGGTGCCACTTGTAAGGCTCATGGGATATGGTGTTGTTGTGTCCGTGCTAGCAGAACAGCACAATAATTTGCCTGGGACGAAAGGACAACATGTTGACCTTTGACTGCTTGAGAAGAGACAGGCGCCCATTTATCAGATAATATAAAGAAAAAGACACAGAAGAAAAAACTATTAAAAAAGAGCTTTGAAGAGAAAATCCGTGAAGTTACGGATGCTAGTTGCCAGGGGAGGGCTGGAGGGCGGGACTCGAACGCTCTGATGCGTGACGTTTCGGGCCGTGATTGGCTCCGTCTCCGCCGCTGGACGTCGCGCTGGCCCTTTAAATGCGCCCCGGGTCGGTTCCCACAGCTGGATGAGAGGTGGACCCAGAGTCACTGAGCGCACTGTCTTTGAAGGATACCACATCAGAAAGAAGAAAAAAAACTAAACTAAACTGCAAACATGGTCGAGAAGTTCGTCGGGACGTGGAGGATGATTTCCAGCGAGAACTTTGACGACTACATGAAGGCAATCGGTAGGAGAGGGCGCTATTTGATGCACCTAATTGATGGGAAATGTCTGGCGGTCATCTGCAAGTTGTGAATCTGTCTGTAACTTGTGCAGATGTTTCATGTCTAAAATACCTGCAAGCGATCTGTGGTAATCTGGGGTTGCTTGAACCCCTCAGGTTAAATTATCAGATAGAAATGTTGGTAATCGATGAATCAAACTCCACACAAACCCAGCTTTTTAAGTGTATTTCGCACACATGCACATTACAGTTCATGCGTCTCGTGCAGGTGTGGGATTTGCGACCCGGCAGGTGGGCAATCGCACCAAGCCCAACCTGGTGGTGACCGTGGACGAGCACGGGATGGTGTACATGAAGTCTCAGAGCACCTTCAAGACGACCGAAATCAAGTTCAAGCTCAACGAGCCGTTTGAGGAGACGACCGCGGACGATAGGAAGACGAAGGTTGGTGTGGTCTGAGTGCAACAACAACAAACAAACAAAAAAAAAAAAAAACAAATATCAGTGTTTTATGTGCAGCAATGAGCGGCTTGTGTCTGTGCTGTGCCCTGCAGACCGTGGTGACCCTGGAGAATGGCAAACTTGTGCAGAAACAGAGCTGGGACGGCAAAGAGACGAATATCGAGAGAGAGGTTGCAGATGGGAAATTGATAGCGGTGAGGCTTTTATTTCTACTCAATGGAATCGTTGCATTTCACCTTTATCTTTGACCTTATTTTCTGTTAAAAGACCAAATGAGCTTTTCACGTTTGATTTAATGATTTTTAAATGTTCAACATTTTACATCAGAAATCATTTTTTGATGAAACTGTTAACTGTCAGACTCCCTAAATGATCTCAAAGAAATTTAACAAGAACAGAAATGCTGTTCAAAACAAAAATAGATTAAGAAATACAAATACAAAAGAGAGTAAAATAAATGAATAAATAAATAATAGTATTAGAGTAATAAAAAATAAAGGCTTAAAGTATAAATGATACAATTGAAATATAAACTAGGTAACATAAAACTAAACAGAGATTATCTCCATGCTTGTTTCAGTGATTTCCAGTCCATGGGAGTTTTATATGTTCAGGATCATGTTTTCTCCATCCTGATTTATAAGCACATTCCTTTTTTTGACAGAGAAAAACATGCGCCTTGGGGAAAAAATAATACAAGGAAATGTCATTATACTACAGGAAATCCTAATGGAATGAAGTGGGAAACATTACAATTAAGTACAATGTAGACCCAAAGTTTCCCTTTACAGTATGAGGAAGACCTCATGAATCCAATAGGCATACACAGTAAGAATAGTTACAGAGAGAGTTTTTTGTAAGAGCAACCTCTGTGTGATAAATTCTTCCCCAATCTCAAAACACATGCAGGAATTCACGGCTGCGCCTCTTTTGGTCCTCACCTGACCCCGCTCTCCTCTCTCCTCCCCACAGAAATGCATAATGGGAGACGTGGTCGCCGTGAGGACGTACGTGAAGGAGGCGTGATGGGTTCCCCTGCGGCCCTCCCGTCGGACGCACCCCGCTGGATGACAGGCTCAGTTCAATGAGCGCGGTCCTGAAGCGATGGCGTGCTCTGCTCTCCCTTATTCTTTATCTTCGCCGTGTTGCCAAAATTAAATTTCCGTGCCTCTGTTCTCCAACATGACACATTTGGTTTCATTTGGAATTGTTGTGGTGATTTGAATAAAATTGAAATTTGTCGACGTCGCTGCCTCTGTGAGTTTATTGTGCTTGGACGGCGTGTACAGCCGACTTCAATTATCGTGCTCTCGGAGTGTTCAGATCATTAGGGTGCGCTGAGGAATGCTGCACAAAAAAGAGAGCGCTCTAATGGGCACATACCATCTGATCTGACAAGCTGATTTCCTGACTTCAATGCTTTATTCCCACTTCTTGCTCAACACTGCTGTAATTATTCCACATGCAGTCACCTTTTCCAGCTACTTTGGCCCGTGCAGTTCTTTCACACTTCCTTATTTTGGTTCAGGAGACAAACGTATTCCATAATTAAAGGTCAGAAAGTAAACCGTGGGCCATCCTGACAGGGAACCATGCAGGTTGGCAGGGGCTCCTTGAGGAATGTGAACTGTTTTTCAGAAGTATGGTAGAGCGTCGTGCAGAGAGGGTCAGCGAGGAAATGTATCCCCTCTTCCTTTTTGGGAGCTCGAACATTTCCCATTGCACATGTACTGGCAGCCGTACGCGCATGGAGAAACTAGGATCATTATGGGCCGTCCCCACAGACGCCCCCTCCCCACCCTTTGGCAGCCGCTCAAGTGTTTGCATGTTCCCGTGTGTTTTTGGGGGGGAATTGTTCCAGAGGCTACGGCCACTTTCCCATGACCGGAAAAGGGAGACGGTAGCGCTGATTGGACCTGATAGCCAAAACAGCTGAAACAGGTGGAACAGTGGGTCAACCCTCTTGTTCTCCTCTGCGTGGACAATGGTTTCGTGGCTGTATTCGAGGACATACAATGTTTTAACTTTTGGGGAGGTGCCAAGTGGATGAGAACATTACAGCGGACGGCAAGCAAAGGTCACCAGTGCAGAGTTGTATTGGTGTGCCGTTAGTTAGTGCCTCAAAGACGTTTCAATGAATCAGTTAAAGGAGGTACAACTACCGTTACACACTTAACACTGAACCGTTACCTTTGTGGGAGCTGCCCTCGGGCCCCAGCTCTTCAATGGCCCCAAAAGCCCCAGTTTCACTGTGTTCATTGTTTTTTGGTCATTTGATAACACTCCCTTGTAGCAATAAATGTATGATACCTTACATTATAATGGAATCATGTGACCTTGGTCTTCTTCATACATTTTCATTATTTTTGTATATTGTGCTTATGTGATGGATTTTCCTTTGTCAGGGTGCATTTTGTAAAAAAATCCCACGAAAAAAATGGAAATGAAGATTTTTGAATGTGATGACCGCCAACATGAAAACGACTTTACACCAGTCCAGTGGCTTTGAACACACACCTGCAGCTAAAATGATGTAGCCTACAATTTACTTTTTGACTTTTAAAAGTTAAACTTGTGGCAGTAAGATGTGCTTTGAATCCATCACTGGACCACTTTTAATCTGAAGAGCCCCTGCTTTTATCTTCTCCGAAAAGTGCGGCCGAGTTCTCACAGCCAGGGAGAGAAAAGATCACATCTGCTATGGATTGACTTACAGGTGCAGTGCTTGTGATCCGCAGGCATCTCCGTCCCTTTGCTTGGATAACCGCGGGGGGGAATGAGAAAAGATCTCCACCTCCCTTCCAGCTACTTTGCCCCTTGCAGTTCTTTTACACTTCCTTATTTTGGACGCCTCAGACGCGTCGATTTGCTGCTCTGTCCTGTTAATTATTCAGACATCAGCCTCATCTCGCGATTTTTTTATTCAAACGGGCCACCCTGTGCATGAGGCAGACCATCTGAAATAATACTCTGTTATCCGAAGGCCAAACAGGATAGAGAGGGAGTCCTGGTCTTGCCCTGCTGCCCGCTCTTACATCAGCAGAGTGGTTTCACAGCGCAAATTAGGAAACTGTTCAGGAAGGAGCATGACAGGGAGAAACCCGCTGGATAAACTGGGGCTGTGATGTTCAGTGCCCTCAGTTCTTTTAATGTCATGCATAGGAAAATACACTGATACACACACACGCACACACATTATATATATATATATAGAAAAATGACTGACTGACTTTTGCCCCCCACTGCATGCTGCTTTAATGCACACGTCTGAATGTGTGTGTTTGTGTGTGTTTGTGTGTTCTCATGCCCGATAGACAAAAGGTATCTTGTTGACACTGGGGTTGTTTTGAGTTGAGAGAGATTGTCTCGGACTTTAGAAGAATGAACTCACATCCTTTGCATAACATCTGGAAAGCTCCACTTGAGCCGCGGCGTTGACACCCTTCCTCTGCCTGTCCTTAACTTGTCCTCGTCCTTAACCCCGTCAAACACGAACCCCTTTCATGTCCAAGCGGATCAGCATGGCCAAAGATACATTATGTTCGAGCTGTGATTCCCATGCAACATGTAAAGCACGAGTCTTGCACCAAAATAGATTTAAAGAAGCTCTAGGAATAAAATCTGAACAGCTAAAAGTATTTCTTTTTTATTGACTTATTTGCATTCTTTCTTTTAATTCAGAGATGCTGACGGATGCTGACCTGGGGCACAATGGCTGGGAGTGATGTGTAGACCAAAGTGTCTGGGGCTGCACCTTTTCAGTCACAACAATCTAATCTGTAAAGAGCAGAATTTGGGCTTTTCTACCCAAGGATCACAGGAAATAAAAACCCCAGGAGCAAAGTCAGGGACAAAATGTTTCCACTTCTGAAGAATCTCGAAGATAGGAAAGTGAGACGGTTTTAAAAAGTGAGAGATAATTTTACTTACACGACGAGATGAATTTGTAATTCACTTGCAGAGGAAGGTTCAAATTCAAGACTAAAAGTCCAAATTAAGCTTGAATTAGTATTTTTAGAGCTGTTTGCGAAATGTTTGGAGAAGTTTTATGCTTGTTCTGAATCATTATACTTTTCATATCCAAACCATTTCCATCCAAACACCCTGTTAGATTATATAGAATGAGACACTGAGACACTTTGTCCTGATTTAGCCACAGTGTTGAAATTTTAAGAATGTAACCGAATATGTCAGCATTAAAACGATGAGCAACAAGTTGGGCTTGATGTTGAGTCTGAAACACTTTTATTTCAGGGAAACTGAAGGGAAAAAAACAGATCACAGCACAAATCGCACTCCCCACAGTTTGTGGTTTTCGACTTAAATTTCTGCTGGAGGGTGGGGAGCACCTTGAGATCCACCCCCACAGATGGCTGCTGTGAGGTATATGCCTCCCCATCCACTCAAAACATTGAATGCACATTGGTTTTACCTCAATCATCTCCACAGGACCTGTGTCACCTATGCTGACCTGAGAACAGTTTCCAACGGCAACCAAACAGCTGGGCAGAAGTATGTCAGTCGTGGCCCCTGCGGATCTGCAGGGGAGGCTGGTTGCCATGCGACAAACTTTCTTTCCACTGAATCTCAATGCAATCCAGTTATACCTTAGAGTGAACTCTTATTTCATCAACAAGTCTCCGACTGTTATGCAAGCTGTGCCCCGTCTGGTCACAGAGAGGCTGCCTATTCGTCTATCTCCACTGAAACATGTCTGGAATTCCAGGCAGGGACTCTGTTTAGGATCAAAGATGGCAGTATGGAGATCTGGATTAAAGCAATGGTTTTTGATGAGCAATTACTCATCACTATTCACCATTCGATAGCGCTGAAGCCTCCATCTGATGGGCGCAGTCATTTAATCTAGGCACTTTTATAATCAATCCCAAAGAAGAAGAATGAACCAGGAAAAAATGTCAAACTCTTTTTCCCTTTGGGTTCCCACACAGAGACGTCAGAGGTCACTGGCTCAGGAAAGAATGCAGATAGAAAGCCAAATGGTGTGAGACATATGCATGTTTTTTTTTCTCTTTGAGATATTTGCAAAATTCATTATATAGAATGAGACACAAAGATGGGTTGTCGATTCGCTGAAAGTGACCTGAGTGCATTGACCTAAAATTCTGTTCTTAACAAAGCCATCTCGAAACATAACTTCTAAGGGCCTCTGCCTGTATATGAGGAAAACATTTCTGCCTTTGAGGACACAAAGCACACAAATAATCACTGTTTTTCAAGTCCCACCAGGAGTTCCGGGCGAAGCAAAGCTGGGAGTGAGACCCCTGCCAGTGATTGTAAAGCTCAGAGGAAGAACAGTGGAAATCTTTAAAGTCAGGCCATACAAACCAGATCCTACACAATGGTTTCCCCTTCAGCGAACACTCGACACTTTGGCTTTTATGCGTACTGGACCATGTTTACTCGCCTGTTCCCTTCCTTTTTTTTTTTCGTGCGTCTATTCTTGTGCATTTCAGGTCAGAAACAGGAAGAGAATCACTTCACTGGGCAATAAAAAGTCACAAAGGGATGGCATATTCTGCTCTAAATGTGCCTCAAGTCGTTACAGTGGTGGGCTTGTCCGCTGCTTTTGCTGTGGCTACTGTGTGGCAGGACATGTGATCTGTAATCTGGAGGGGGTGATGGCGGTGGTGATGGGTGAGAGAGTGGAATGGGGTGATCTTTGAAATCAGAGTATGTGTGTGTGTGCCTGTGATTTATATCTAAATATGTGTGTGTGTGTGTGTGTGTGTGTGTGTGTGTATGTGTGTGTGTGTATGTGTGTCTGTGCGATAAACCGAATGGCAAGTAACATTCTGTAGATCTCTGCTTGTTCACATCAAGCGTTCTTTGCGCTCAACCTTCAGAAAGAACTCGGTCACTCTGTACCATGCAGAGCAGCTTATTTTATGGCCACAGGATGAAGAGCGTGGAAACTTCTGTGAAGGGAAAAAAAAGGAACTTCAGACACTCAATTATTACATAATCAAATCAATGAAACTGTGAGATTTTACACTGTCAGCTTGAATGATGTTGCAAATGAAATACCTAGTTTGTACATGCATTAAAATGTAAGATAAAAAAATTAATATGTCAGACTGAAATGGCTATTTGCAAAATTAGCATTACATCAGCCTCTTGTGCCAGACGACACAGGAGACGGCCTGTTGGACTGTGTATGATAGAGTAAGAATTTAAGGAATCTATGTGGATAAAAGCTTTGGAAAAGTCATGTTTTTTGTGGTTTCTGTGCCCAAAGTATGCACACACACAATCAGTGACAGTGGCCTTCCACTGCAGGTGGTAAGGCTGAACGGTGTTGATATTTTAAAGGTCACATTATGCTGTTTGTCTGCACCTGCTTTCACTGGTTTAGAGTTTTTATCAGGCCACACAACTGCAGACAGAGGCAGGGACTGCTGCAACATGAGCTCAGCCTCCATGGTGTAGTTGGTGAGTGTTTACCACTCCTTCAGATGATTTATTCACACATAATGTTTAGGAAGGGTCAAACCAACCAATGAAGAGAGGTAAGAAACCGTTATGTTCAGTGTTAAGTGAACATACAGTACAAACAGAAACTATAATGAAGGTTTGGGTGCTTATTTACAGAAACATGTCAGCATACATGAGGTAACTGATGTAACAGAGCACAGACAGTTGGGGCTTGGCTTAGGAAGCTTTTATTAAAAAAACAATGGGCCATCAGGAAAGTTGGCCTGATGGACACTTTGAGACGTGCTGAAGCCAACAGGCACTTCCCCACAATGCACTGGAGAGATAACTCCAGCCTCTGATAGGCGGGAGGAAAACGGAAACTATTACTCACCAGCTGACCTTTCTCCAAGTGGCTTGTCAACAAGCCTTTGAGCAGCACAAACCCAAACAGCAAACCTTTCCAAGACCTCCAGGTCTGATTTAATTAACTGCCTCTGTTTTTTCATAAGTGTATTGTAACATCCATCGCCATGGGGGACAATAGCTGTGTGATCATGGTACTGTAGCTTTCTGTCTTGGACTGTACAGTAACAGCAAAAAGCTATGAAACGGCCACAACTATTGGCCAGTGTATTTACAGGACAGAACTGTATATCCATAAATCAGAGGTCTATGGGTTTACAGCTGTTTGAGTCGACGCCCGTGTGAAACTCACTGGGAAAGAGCTCAGCCGCCTTCCCTGCAATGCACAGCTGCACGTTAACCAAACAAGCACCTTCTGTGGGTCAGCTCTTTTGTCAGCTCTTTGTCTTGTCAGACGCAAAAAAAAAAGACAAAAAAAAGCAGAAGGGAGAGGGGAGCATGTGACTAAAAGTCGAGGTTCTGACACCAGTGCAATGGAAATAAGAGAAGGTGATGGCGACACCGTGAAACATCCAGGGAAAGCTGCCGCACAGAGAATAGCTCATCATTTGGACCGGCACAGAGACTAGGAAATGTTTTTTCTTGTTGCTTTAGGCTCCCTGTAGGGCAACAAAGAAGAGGAAGCAGAAAAAAGAACTTGGACTTCATTAAAACAGAACTTAACCTACTGTATATGATACAGTATATTCTGCTGGTGTGGCTCTAATGGTTTTGGAGGCTTTGGAGAATGTATCTCCCATTAAGCTTGTAAGAAAAAAAACTTTCAAGACATTAAAGATCTGAATAAATAGTACAAAGATTTCATTTGGAGTTGTACTCTTGTGTCTCATCTCACAATCTAATAGTCCCTCTACTCTCGCTCCATTCTGGTGTCCACTATCTATTGGAGATTGAAAATTTCTGACTATTTAGCTGCATAACAGGGGCAGAGAAGAGCTTTTGGTTACGAGGGGAAAGGGAAATGGTACATGAGGAGGAGGGTCGTAACTTTTACTGTAACATGAACAAACCCCTTACCTTATCATCGATGTGCGCGGCAGCATGGGGGGGGAGGGAGGTGAGCGTGTGTGGAGACGGTAAAGGTGCAGGAAATAGGGCGAATTAGGTGAAGGATGAGGAGACTGGGGGGGGATAAAGGAATTTGCTCGAAGCCGGTGGGAGAGCAGACATACTCTGGCTCTCCCCTTGGGTGTTCCTGTCAGGGCTCCAGGGAAGCAGACATAATTCACTTAATTGGTTCTCACCGTTACACGTATAAGACAAAGTAACAGAACCTCAGAGGGATTTTTCTCTTCTCTGGGCCAAAGGTAGCAAGGACTTCCCTCTGCTGCCTCAGCAAATGAAGTTGTTTTTCCTCTTACTACTTTGCTGCAATCAGAGATTTTCTGGTGATTCAAGTACACAAAGCAGCATTTATCTGGTCATTTGAAAAGGCACTGGAACAAATCACAGTAATGGATTGACTGTGCAAACGTTGTAGGCTATTTAATCTCAGTGTGAAATCTATTTATCAAATAGATCACTTGAGACTGTAAAGAAGCGCATGAAACACGTTCCCTTTGATCTTATGTCCTCTCATTACAGCGTGTTCAATCCCGTCGATGGGCCATACGCCATCAGACAAACAGTCTGAGGAAGTCATATTTAAGTCACATGACAGCTCCCCTCCCCGCTCTCTCAAAACAGGACGCAAATGACCCCTTTCCCCACATTCTCTGGAAGACTGACGAATGCTTTGTTCATTTCTTTAACCTGTGACCCACTGGACACATTCTGACTGGGCTGGATCAGTGCGCCGCGACCTTTGTGTGCACTATGGCTTAGACCAGTGCGCGGCCGTACAAGGCAACATGCCAGCACGAAAATCTCATGAGCACAGAATAGAGGCAAAGCTGCAGGAACCTAAATCTTGACCTCTTGCATGAACAAGAGCGGAGTCACTGGTCTGTCTGACTAACTTGTACGAATGTCAGATTTAAAGATGCACTACTTTTTAAACTTTATAATTTTTTTATATGTATTTTTAAGACAAATCACTGCTGGGGCCTGTTATATGCTGTTATCAGTGGAAACTTGAAGTAAACTGGCTGAATTCCACATGGCCGTGGGAGTCACACGTTTTACCCTCTGCAAATAGTCAGCAAAGATAGTGAGCCTTCCCTCAGGAGACGATAAGTCATTTGATTGAAGCCCCTTCCAGTAATGGAGAGCATGTCTGTTACACTTCCTAGCAGGGAAGGCCGAAAGACACATGTGCACATCTATTACAACCCTTGTAAAAAAAGCTAAACAAATTTCCATTCAAGGACTCAACAATGTCAGATGAAAGCATATATAGAAACCCCCACACACATTGAGACCAAATACATGGAAAAGCTCCTAAAGAGGCTTTCTGAGCATTTATTTGGTGACCTTGTTCCCTCAGTGTATGTCTGGGAGCATGGTTCACATCATGTATAGACACAGCAAACCTTTTCAGAAGAGCCGTATGAACTGTGTGAACCTCAGTCAATGCGTCACTCACCCTCCTGCCCGGCTCACAGTTGTGGCGTGGACGGACCCACCGATGGGAGGGGCAAAAAAAATGAAATCAATTGAATGAAGGGGCTCATCCGCCACACATCCTGTGAGCATGCATATTGAATTTAGATGAGCATTGGCAAAGACATTAGGACACAACCATGATGGAAAGGGTTAAGTGTTAAAGGTTAAGGGTTAGGGCGGAACATTTTCCCTCTGACATTAGAAGAGTCTCGTGTGCCATTAAAGTGCCTCCACTGTAAAAACAAAACTTGAGTGGCCCAAGTGCCCCACTTGCGTGACAATAGAGTTGAAATGAAGCACGTGTATCCCATTAGGACATCCTCAGAAGTTCCAGAGAAGGTGCCTCTTCACTCAGAGCAATGTCGCTGCTTACTCTGTACTCTGAGATCTTGCTGTGCTATCAACCAGCGTTGACTTAAGTGAGTAAAGGGAGATTAGATTAGTCATGATTTCAGCCAGCAAGGTACACACTGTGAGGTCTGTTGATGTGGCAGTATGCTCAATATTTGCTACTGATACCCTTATCTCATGGCAATTCGGCATAAAGTCAAGTCAGTCAATTTCACATATGCAGGCCGGTATCACAAATTTGCATCAAAGGGCTTCAGATTCTGTTCACCCTTTATTTTTAGACTGTGTAATATTTGCCTACTATTGCTCCTATTTGCTAGTATAATAAACTTGTTTTTTTTTTACTTCATGGTAACAATAGCCAGTACACACTTCTTCAAAGGGTAGCAACAGAGATGTAGTTAGAACAATTAAATTCACTTATTTAATTCCTTTATTTAAGTTCACGGTTCCAACTGAGCAATGGTGAAACTAATGTTACAGAATATTTAGTGGGGGTTTTTTGGATGACAATAAATTCATTTGTTACATTAGTTGAGTTAAACAGATACAACTTAGCATATTTCATGAGCTCTGGATAATGCAAAAACTCACAAAATAAAAATACTGACTGTTACTTTAAAAATACACTGCGGTACCTGCGTGAATGTGAATGAAATCGGTTACTTTCCACATGCCCATCCGCCACAGTAACCAGCTCACCCAAACTCCCCTTTTCACTCCCCCCTCACCCAGCGTACTCACTCTCCCAGACACACACACACACACACCTCCACAGCATTAATCCCACGAGGTTGTTGGGTTCTATGGGGGTCAGCGTTTACCGGACACAGCTTTTATTTGGGCCTGATTACTTTTAGGCACAGTCATCGTATGGCCTCTGTCGACAGGGATAACGCTCATTGGGGTCGGATTGGCATTCGCCTCACTGGCTCCATTCACTGGGCCAGGCACAATCATTTAGAACTGGCAGACCTAACACCTAACGCACAGAGCTGGCCCAGCCCAGTCAGCAAATACGACCCCCCCCCAACCATCACCCCTCCCTCCTTCACCCCTTTAGTGATCAGAGGGGAGAGAAAGGGGGAGATAAAGAAACAGACAGAGAGAGAGATGAAAGAGTGGAAGTGAAAGTGGGAGACATGAGCGAGCAACACTTGCATTTTGGAAAATGCGTGTGCGTGTGAATGCGTGTGTGTGTCTGTGTGTGTATGTGTGAGTGTGTGTGTGTGTCCGTGTGTGTATGAGTGTGAGTAAGAGAGAAAGACCAAACATTGCTTTTCATCAGCTGACTGGCCAGCAGAGCTTTTGAATTGAAACCATTTCCACAGCAGCTTTCACAGAGTTTTGAGGTTTTGACCCCGTTGGCCTCTGTGACTGACTGATTTGACACTGAACTCAGATGTTTGGGATTCTCAAATGTGGCTGCAGCACAAAACTCACACCTCTAAATTGTCATAAAGTGTATGTGCATGAAATTATGATATTTACATATAAAGAAAAACAAGATATAATTAAACATCCAGCTTGAAAAAGTTTTCATGTGAGATCATGAGTTTGTGTAGCACTGTATGATATAAAACATAAAATATATCTTTTATTTATAGAAAAATTTGTTCTGATAGCTGTATTTTGATGCGTTATTATGTTGATCAGCTGGCCTCTGCTGCTCTCTTGTGGTTCAACTGAAAGGTTGTGTGAATTGAGTTAGTCTGAGAAGTGGGCCGTTTGGAACCCTTTGCTGCAGTATATTTATATTGATTTATATGACACCTTTTAATCAAAGAGAATGGAGAGTCATTTACTTCAATTTCTAAAAGGATGGATGATTAATTTGTTTCTAATTCCGTTAAAAGATTAGTGTAATTGACCTTACGATTGAAGCATGCTGAATTTCCGTCTATTTATATACATATTTAACAAAAAGAAACTAACTCCCATTTGCTGAAATTTGGTGATAAGTTGTGCTTTTGTTTATTTAGCAAGATAAATGAAAGCTCTCCTTCAGATCATACTGTACCCACGTTCAGCCTGCTGAACCTGTTCAGTCTCTGACAGCTGCTATGCACTTCAGTAACACAGGTCACAATGTCAAAATATTTCAGAGTGATACACAGCATTAAATTACATCTGACAAGAGACACGCTTCTCCTAATAAAAGTGTATTTATACACTATTTTGAACTAACTTGAAAATAAAAACAATGCAAATGCTCAGGTTTCTTTAAAATGGTTTTAAAAAAGCGAGATATATTATTGTACTTAAGATTGTTTTTGTTATTGTCATGTTTTCTGTTTGTTTGTTTTGTAATCAGTGTAGTAGTCTTTGCTGCTTCAGGATGCTGTGATGAGGAGAGTGCTGTGCCTGGTGATGGAGCTGTTCATGAACATTGGGACTGTTCACAGGATGCGCCTTTAAATGGATCATACCATTATTGATAGCAGAAGGGGGCGCATTATTAGCTATTTCCACAACATGATGGGATTTCGCTCATATCTGCCGCACAGATAAACTAGACGATGTATTTCTAAATTAGATATGATGGTTTAACTCTGATAATTGAGACATGATACAACGACACCGGTTCTAGAAAGACCAGTGTAACGTCGAGGAGTCGCGGATATCCCCGTGTTTGCTAACACTCTTACCTGGCGCTGACAGTAACCTGCTGGGAGCTAATGTGCGGAGTAGGGCAGCCGTTAAAGACGTTGATGCGGATTCGCCGTATCAGGTAAGGCAGCACCGTGAGGAGGGATGGACATGTCTGCCACCGCGACGAAAACGAGAGACGACCGCTGCGACGGCCCCGGCAGCGAAGAGAAGCCGCCTCGGGTCGCCGCAACGACGACAGAGTACTGCGCCGAGCTGCAGCCGTGGATGTGGCAGTATTACTGGGGCTACGCCAGCTGGCAGAGCTGGCTGGCTCTCTCGGTCTTCCCCCCGCCGTGCAGCTTCCCTCCGCCGGGGACGAGCGCCCCGGCGCCCGGCGCACCTGCCTCGTCCCCTGGCGGCGAGCAGCAGGCTTTCGACACGAGAAACTGGTACAGCTACCCGTATCCCCTCGGCTTTCCGGCGTCCTCTCCTCACCCGGGTGGTGCCCCGAGCCCGGCCCCGGACGCCCGGACCGCCCCGCAGCAGAACGGGAATCCACCTCAGGCAGGTACGGCTCGGTCTGCGTCCGTTTCCTGCCTCATCCGGCACAGGCTGCAGAAATGTGTGGGCTTTATTTAATTTTTGTGAGCTAGGCCGTGAGTCTGGTGGGAAGCTTAAGTAAATGGCCCAGTGTAAACAAGCTTAACTGCTTAAGAGTCATCCTTCATCTCTCACCTCAGTGTTAACTTGTGGTGGGTTCACAGCAGACAGCAAGGCAGAGAGTCAGGGGGATTTATTCTGAGTGCATGACTTGGAGAAGTGGGTGTATGAAATCGATGTTCTCAGCATCCCAGTGTACTTGCCTTTTCATACAGGACGGGAGTACACCATCCCCTCTCCCCTGCAGAGGTTCCTGGCTGAGACGGTGGACTTCTTCATCCTGTTCTGCGTGAAGGCCACCATCGTGCTGTGGATCATGCACCTGAGCGGGATGAGGTGAGGGAGACAGCGAAACGCCTCTCATGGGGAAACTAAATCTAACTAAAAGGATGAACAGGCAGAAGAAATGAAAAAGCAAAATCCCAATAAACACGGTCAGTCACTAAATGTTGTCTTGTCAGTCCTCTTTATGGGAGCTGT
The DNA here is from genome assembly GCA_028564955.1 of Terapon puta. Classification (NCBI taxonomy): domain Eukaryota; kingdom Metazoa; phylum Chordata; class Actinopteri; order Centrarchiformes; family Terapontidae; genus Terapon; species Terapon puta. The sequence continues at coordinate 11,250,167 of JAOXYL010000048.1, forward strand.
CTTCAGGCGGTAGTGAAGCTGTGGGTCAGCTCAGCAGAATTTACGTGCCCAAAGAGTTTGCAAGGTGTTTCTGATGCCCGGCTGTTCCCCTCTCTGTGCCCCCCTCTTCTCTTTTGAAGGGACATCGCTAAGTTCATCACCCACTTTATTGTGGAGGAGATCGATGAGAACACGTCCATGGAGGACCTGCAGAAGATGATGGTGGTCGCTCTGGTCTACAGAGTGCTGGTGTGCATCTACGAGGTGAGTCGTAGCTCTGACTGCTTAAGTGAGATATATTAAAACCAGGTTTTAGCTGATTGAAAAACACCCATCAAGCATAGAACACATCATCAAACATGGTGGTGTTGGTTTTTTAAAAATAGTTTTTGTATTGTACTTGTTTAAACCTACTTCATAGCTGATTGACCCTCAGGTTAACTAACCCTAACGGCCCAGAGTGTATATCACATTGGTCCTTTCACAACATTCAGTCTCTTAAGCCTGCAGGAAAGGAATGTGAATGCTGAACAGTATTAGAGTATTTAAAACTAATGCCTTCTTAATGTAATGCTGCATATACGTAGTTTATTCCCCACTGAACAGAATGACTCAAGCCAAATTACTTTTTTTTGAGTAATTAAAAGAAAACACTGAGAAATATTCAGTCCACTCACATTTGTTACGACTGCCTCACTGCCACA
>JAOXYL010000048.1:11260967-11276041 GCA_028564955.1 Terapon puta
CACACACACACACACACACACACACACACACACACACACAGAAGAGGAAACCATCAGCTGCAATGCATGACTCAAATACGCATGCTATTTGGAAAGCCAGTGAGTGTAAGCTTGTGTCAAGTTGCGGGGGCATTTGTAGGACAGTGCACAGCCTGTGTGTTTTGCTCTTTCAGCTTCCTATCAAATAAAGCCCGAAACCGCTGACAGAAACCGACTCATGATGCATGGTCAGGCCTGTGATGTGTTACACAATTTCGGCTAATGTACTTAAAAGACTGTGCATAATTGAAATCCCTTAGAAGTGAGAAATTAAAGAGGAAGCGATCTATAAATAGAGATTAAAGGTTGTTTGAATAGAAAAGGCGAGCTGGCAGGAAACGTTGTCAAAACAGCAGGAATATGAATCCACTCAAATTTCCTTAAACGGGCCACTCTAATGTCTCTTTCAAATCTTTATTTTTATCAGCATTAATCCACAAAGGCCTATTAGTAATGTACATTTCACTGAGTCATTCATTCAGGGCTAAAATCCTCGCAATGACAGTGCTCGCAATGTTGACACACTTTGAGGTTGACCATCGGCTAATGCATATTTAGAGGTCAGTGGAGGACCTTTCTTATCTATCTTCATTTCACTTGATGCAGGGAGAGCGAGAACATCCGAGCAATGAAGTGTCGATGTTTGGGGTCAACGATCGTTCGAGAAATGAAATGTAGAAAAATGGTAAATATATACTTTGTCGCTTTGTCGAACTTGAAGATGAGCCTCTGGTTAAATGGTTACGTTAGAGTAGCCGTGTCTGCAGATTTTACCTTACAGTAGAGCAGCGTGAAACACTGATCTCACTTTACAGCACAGCCTGACACAAAACTACATGCTTAAATAATTACCACAGTGTCACACTATGTTTGACAACCTTTTTGCACCCAAATTAACCAGTAAACATTTCCAACATCTGGGAAGGGTTACCACACCAAAAGAGAGTGGACTCATTTTCCCACAATTACTGTAATAGGCAAGTCCACACTCCCCATGGACAGATAACACATAAGCACACATAATCGCACACAAACATGAAGGTTCACTGTCATCATGCATAAACAAACACGGAGAACACACTCAGCAACTTCGTCTGGGACTCTCCCTCGCTGAGAGAGAGAGAGATAGAGATAGAGAGAGAGAGCTCTTTTCCACTTATGACAGAGACTGCACACGCAGGGAGACACAGCGATAAAGATTAATTGATGGTGTTGCTGAGTTTGTGCGAGCACAATGTTATCAGGCCTCTTGTGGCCGGGCGTCGAGGGAAGCAGCGTGTTGATGAGACAGCAACTTTATTGATTCAAGTTTTTAAAAGGCCTTTGAAATCGAGCGTCTAGACAATCCGGCCTGGCGGATGTTCACGTCCAATTGCACTTGAGGAGCACAGCAGTCAGATAACTTTAGTGGTGGAATGAAAGGATGAAGGAGATTACACAGTAGATAAAGTGGCTTTTTTACAAGTTAATATCACAGTTGGGCCTTTGCTTTTCACTATAACAAGCACGTTGTCAAGTCTTTCTATTGAATTAGACCACTAGTACTGCAAGGTTATTGTACACTTGTAAACGTATTGTACTTAAAAAGCTGGGGAGGTGAAAGTGCAGAAGCACTTTAAAACCTGCTCAAACTGCAGAGGAATAACAGTGGCTCACATAAGGGAACACAGCTCGAAAGAGTGCATGAAGGAATGCTAAAAGGAATCACAGACATAATATCAATAACTTAAAAAGACATTGTCCTTTACAGAAATAATTCATCATTTCAGCAAATACGCTCATTCACTTTCTTGTTGCGGATTCTGAACTAGATAAAAAACTCACAAGTTAATGTCAAGACTGGGTAACAGAGGTGAAAGCAGCTAGACCGGCTCTGTGCAAATTTCCACCTACATTATATCTAGTTAGTTTTTAAAAACCAAGTTGTTAATAAGAAGTGTGCAGCAGTATGAGCTGGTTGTGAACGACCTGTTCAGGCCAAGAAATGGTCCAGCAAAACAACCAACCCCAACCCCAGCAGCATACAAATGTGAGCGTGGTACCAATCTTCTCATTGACTTTCATTTATATAACTTTTTTTTAATGAACAATGAATAGTAATAATAATAATGGATAATGTATAATGACAAAAAATGCAAGTCCTGGTCTATGTTGGATTCTTCAAATGGATTTTATCTTTCAAATATGTATGTCTGTATGTTAATTCATCTCACATTGTTAAATACACAAGTTTGGCTTGTAAAATTGATCATCACAAAACAACAGGGGCTAACCTGTACCTCAAGCGTCACTCAAAGAAAAGACCTACAGCGCAGTGGTATAACAAAATATGTGCCATGTGTCATGGGAGCAACCGGGAATTAAGGTGAAAGATGGAGAGGTGGCAACAGGGCACTGGGGACACCAGAGGGGGGACACAATGAAAGGTGCTAATGATGGCGGTCAGAGGGTGAAGTCACAGAAGCAGCTGATCAATGAGTACGACGCATTGTGATCAATGCGTGTGGTAAGACAGGCCATTTGCACCAGTCTGCTGTCGCCCCGGCTCTCCGCTTCCTTGACAACACCTGCAGTAATGTGTGGCTCCAGCTGAGGAATGTTTACACCATCGACGAATCATTTAATGTTTGTTAGATGTAGTCTATGAGATGTCAGAATAAAGTGAAAGGTGACCAATTGAGTGCACAGGGTCATAGATTCACAGATATTTACAGTTATATCAAATGGAAACAAAGGTGGATCTTGTAAATGTCCCTCTAATCAATTTTCTGTCAACTAGCTCATCAGTTAATCATTCAAGGTGGCCAAGCTTGACACAAATAGAACAAACCCCGATTAACGTATGCCTGGATAAAGTGAAGGGGATATTTGCAATGCACACAGCCACAACAGATCAAAGACCCACTCTGCTCTACTTTCCCTTCTTCCCTCCTTTACCTCTCTCTCTGTCCCTCTCCCTCTCGCTCGTGTTGCAAAAAGTCTGACTGTTCCTGGCAGCCTTTCTCTCTGCGCTCCTCCGACTCAGTCACACTGTCACACATGAGAAGGAAAACCAGGCACCCGGGCCGACAGGCGGGGTGTAAGGCGAGTGCTATAGATTTGTTGGCTGCCTCGTCCAAAGCTCATCTATTATCCAGCTGACTCCTCGCTGACCCCCGCGTTGGTGACTGTGTACTGTAAAAGCCTGTCCTGATATCACTCACCACTGTTTCTGTGTGTGTGCTGGGGTGTTTTTGTGCCTTCAAAAGTGTGTCAGAGAGCCTCCCTCGCCTGGTCAATAATTAAAGTCACTGGTTAGTAGGAAGAGAGTGGCTCGGGTGTAACAGACTTTTTTTTTTACCCTTATTAAGCCAGAAAAGATGGCTGAGGAACCATCCTCATTTAAGATACATGAGGGGCTGGTGTTTTTATTTTGGGGGAAGGAGGGCAGAACACAGACATCGCATTTGAAGAAGAGTCTGACACCTTTTGCAGGGAGAAATTACAATAAGGGTGAAAGTGGAATTAAATATTAGCACCGAAAGGACTTGCACTTTACACAGGCAGTGCAGAGGGTAAAATTAGAGTTCAGAGTATTAAGTAGAAAAATATTATGTGTCCATGTAATATTGCAGTCTCATCTACAAAGGGAGCAGTCTAATAATAAGTTCCCGGTCCAGAACTAAGAGCCAATTATTTTTTCATACAGAGGGAACTTGGCTGTTAGACACACACACTCTCTCTCACACACACACACACAGTTTTCTTTGCCCTCTGCTTTTCTTTGTACCCTCCTTCATGTGTGATGCTTAATATATTGCCATTTCTGATCTGCGATGGACGCGTCGACATTCAGATGTATGATGTTTCTGAGCAGAAACACTGTGTGCAAACCAGTGTCTGTGTGTTTGTGTGCGCGTGTGTGTGTGCAGACAGTGTGAGAGGATACATGATCGTTTGTCTCTGACTATATACCTACATACTGTGCTCGTCTTTGACTGAAATATTTCTACATCCCAATTAGGTCTGGACTTTTTACACACTAAAATGCGCCAGATTACTTCCCAAATTCCACCTGCCCAAGACGGCCTGATTCAATTGGCTGCTGTTAATACACAGATTAGGGAACTCTCTTTGCATCCTAATCCTCCTCGCTTCGTTCTCCCTTGTCGCGGAATGGGGAAGGTGTGTGAGAACAGGTTAGCCGATAGCAGGCATTCACTGTAGGATTACACTCCTGAGGGCAACTTTAAGCCTGTGTAATATGGTTGTTAGAGAGGCAGTGTGAAAATGATGCTGCGTTAGTTAGCTGGTGCTGCGGAAGATGCAAGTTTTTTTTTTCAGGTTTTGAATTAAATGAAAATCAGTGTCATTGTTAAAGAAGAATCTATACTTCAGGCTAAATTACACAGTGTGCACATGCAAACAGAAATGTTTGCACTTGTTGTGCAAGAAAAATATAAATTTAAAGATTATTAGCGAGTGATTCACAACTAGGTGTACCCACTCATGGGAGACGTACAATTGCATTGGAGAGCTGTCATAAGATAAGACTAAAAAAGAAGACTGATAAAAAGTCAAAAAACATAACTAAAGCTGATGAATAAATGTTTGAAATGCACGGCATTGCACCACTGAATAGGTTTTACATGAATGCAGCAGGGCTGTCTGGGAATCTTTTATGAAAAAAGGCTGCAGTGTTTGACATGATGCTGTCTGGCCCTGAAATTTGCAAACACTTCCGCATCTGAGCAAAAGGGGGAGCAGTGAGCGGCTGTAAAACACACCACCCCCCCGTGCACCGGGAGAACTCCAGGAGACACTCAAGCCTTGAAATCTGAAGTGACAGCTGCTTTCAAAGCATACAGGATGGCCGTTCAACTTCCACTGAGAAAGTCTTTATTGGATTGCGCGCAGAATGTGAAGGGCTGACATGCCAATGCAGTGGCCTACTCTTTCTTTTGCATACAATAGTTACACTGGCTGCGAAGGTAAATGGCAAAATTCATAGACAAATGAAGAAAATGCTCAATAGCTGAGTGTGTTAAGTGGCGTGCACTTCAGACACTGTGCTGCTCTGTTATTCTGCTGTCCAACAAAGCAGAGATGTCCGTGACCATTAAAATATTTGAAAACCCCCTAAGAGCTGTTTCTAAAGGTTGGTGATTATTAATTATTCATCTACCTTAGTGCATGTTTTAAGTTCAGTGTGTTATTTATTCATATCCCAGGTGAAGTGTCAAATCCCTTGTTTGTGTATACTTGTCAGTTAAGTGGATGTCTCTTGGCTGAATATCTTTGGCTGCACAGAGTACTTTCTTTGGTCAGAAAGGGTCAAAGAAAATGACACAAAAGTTGGGCTTTAACTTTCTCGACAGGAAGGTGTTTTAGAGTAGGCCAGACAGCGATAATGTATCTCGTCGCATCTCATTTTTAGTACATAATTTGGCACCCTTTCACCAAAAGAAAGCTTTTTAATCGCCGAGGATAAAAATAAATTGCAGTGGCATTTTAAGATATGAGTCATTTAATCTTGCAAAATAGCCACACAGGTATGCAGGTTGAAACAGCCGGTCTCCATTTCTCAGGGCTCTACCGAAACAGGCCACACCTGGTGCACTTTATTGTCCCTGAGTGTATACTGCTCACACCTCCTACAAAGAACACAGGTACATCTCTAGGGAGTAACCCAACCCTCGAAGAATCTGCTCCTCCTTTGGGAGCAGTTCTTTATTATTCCTCAAGCACGCCATGGCCCTGCACTACACACACAAACACAGACACAACTACAGTGTGTATTCTCTTCTCTTTGTCCTCTGAATAGCACAAACCTTAAAAATAAAGTCTTTGGGAGACAGACGGAGTTTCACTTCCTGTGTTGGTCCTTTTTTTATGCCACTAAACACTCTGATTCGGAGCTGTCTATATGTAGAGCCATTCATCAGCCCACTGTAAGAGTGTGTAGGTGTGTACCTGTAAGTACATGCACCGTCAATAGAGAGAGAGAGTAAAGACCAGAACGAGTACATGCCTGTGTGTATGCAAATAAGTGTATGCATGCCCTTTTGTGTGCTAGCAAGACAAGAAGCAAAGCCTATTATTGAATCACAAATCTGGATCACAGGGCGATTTAATCAGAAACATGCCACTATTTACTGTATGCAGTGACGGCAACTCACATGGTGCACATTGTGAAGGTGACACTACAGGATGCACTACAGGGACTTAAAAGAATCAAACAGCATGTATATGGTCTGCATAATAAATGGATGTGAACTGAAACGATTCATCGTCGCACCCATTCAGATATTCTGAGTCCATTCACCACCAGACGCCGTCTCTTCATTTCTATGCATTCAGGCCATGAATGTAATGCTATAGCCTCCTGGCACACAGGGCAGCCTCCCTCTCTGTCTCTTTGTTTGGCACACATGTGATAAGGGCACAATAGAGCGCCGGACAATAGGCCACTTATTGAGTGACTGGCAGGGAGTGGGATACATCCCAGATCGTCTGTCACTCTGCTGCCTCGTGCAAACCCGCGGCTCATGGTCAGTGTCAGGTTGCACTCTCCTGTGACGGAGAAGCAAGGGCGCTCGCTGCCGTGTTAGAAATCTGGGCGAGGTCACAGAGGTCAGGATGATTTTAAAAAAATACGCCGAAGGTACAACCACACATCATGTCAAGGAACCTGCCAAAAACGATGTGACTGAATCACAGAGAGTCAGTTGGGTTTACCAGCTTAAAATGAATCAGCAATCTCTGAATCACATGAGTAAATAAATGTCGACATGTTTCCCGTTTTCTCTCCCTGATAATCTGCATGTTTGCGGCTGTGTGTGTGTGAAAAGTGTTGCTATATGCTGCTGACATTTTCCACCTGGTCACTGTCAGCTGACAATCAGTCAGTGGCTTCAGCTGAGCTGATTCTCTCTGAGATCTCAGGCTGCCACGACCTTCTGACCTGTTGACAGCAGCTCTCTGAGAAAAGTCAGAGATTTCACTGGAACTCAGAGGGTATGGTATGGCATGTGATATCAAACATAAGACTGAGTTTATGGCACTACACAATGACCACCAGTGTTTCAGAAATGACATTATCAGATGCATCTTGAAAATGCCCTATATTCATTTAGTTATCTCGCCCTACTGAGACATCTTTAGTTTACAATATCAAAAATTGCTGTGTAATTGTGAGTCTCGATAAACTTTATGGACAAATTGTTTTGCATAAATAATATTTAGCACCTATGTTTTTTCTATATTGTATATAATAAACGCTCACCGTTGAATTCCAGTTTTTAATGTTACTTACGTACACGTTCTTGTTACTGAACATAAACTACAAAAGTGACATACTTTACTTAAAGTGTCTAGAGTCTTCATTATTCAGCAGAATATCATACAAATGTTGCTCTAGTGTCATGATATCATGTATTTTATATTATTATCATTGCATTATACATGTAATGTTGCAGCTGGCAAGCTATCACTACATATCCCGCTGGATAGGTTAATGTATAACAAGGCATCACATCTTATGAAACGATAACATGACTTATGTGCAGAGTCTTCATCTGCACAGAGACAACTACAACTGTCATATGGAGTGGAGTGAAACAAAATACATTGACCCCTGAAATGAAGAAGGGGTAAAGCGAAAGAAAATGGGCTGAGCTTTGCAGCTGAAATACTCAACAGCTGAGGAAAGTTCTCCTACTATTGCTACTCAGAATTAGATACAAATGCAAGAAATTAATAAGAAGAACAATATTAACAATGCTGCTACTGTTAATAAATAAATAAATCAATAATAAAGAAGCAGTAATCCTTGGTGGGGACACAGGATTGCCTGACTGTCATATAAAACAAGCCTCTCACATGCACACACACACACACACACACACACACACACAAACAATCCATACAGTGCGTACATCCAGACGCACTTGAACTACCCACGGCACACATGCGTGCTCTCACTCAACTGTTTGCTCCCTCATATTTTTGCATGAGTAGCTTACAAACCGCTCCATATCTGAACTCCCCCCCCTCTCTCTCCCTCCCTCCCTCTCTCTCTCTCGCTCTCCCTGTCCCTGCCTCCCTCTCTCCCTCAGTGAAGGTGGGGGCAGAGAGCTATTAGCTGCGCGCTGCAAACATCATTAGGAGGGGGAGACGCTTTCCACCGTCAGCGCCGGAGCAGAGCAGGGGAGCCCTGGCAACAAGGAGAGACACAAACTCAGCAGCAGCCCGTTACACCCCACAGTAAGTCGCCCCCTAAGAAAAAAAACTGCTCATTCAATAGTCGTTTCGGCAAGCTGTCACTGTTTTTCCCCTCTCGCCCTGCCACTTTTGTTTTTTTTTTCCTCCCTCTTCTGGAGCTGTGGAGAGAAAATGGCAGGGAGAACCGGGCAGGGTGGCGCTGACGCCTCCGGTTTACTTCAGAAAGCAAAGGGAAAATGTTTACTTCGCCCTCTGACCCATTTTTTTTAAAGTGACCGTGAGGTGGGAAAGGGGCGGAGGGGGAGTGGGGGGGTTGTCATGTCGGGACTCGGCCGAGAAGTATGTTGAAGTCCGCGGGCGGAAGGCGGCGGCGGCGGCTCGCGGAGGTGGAGGAGGAGGAGGCGGCGGTGGCTCGGCCGGAGCCTGGCCGAGCGGGGAGCGCGTCCGCCGGGCGAGCCGGCGTCGGGCGGGCGCTGCGTGCACTTCCCCAACACACAACTGCGCCACTCCGCCTCGGCTCCCAACAAATGTTCACGCTCTTTTCATTTCTGTTTTTTTTTTTATTTTATATATTTTTTCTTCTGCGCGTCTTCCCTTCAACTCTTTTCCCCACCGGCGAGAACTGTCAAACGCGAGCGGTGCATATATATTTTTTAAATGACTATTATCTACGTTTCACCGTCGCGGAAGTGTTTTCTCCACGCCAAAAAAAAAAAGAGCCAGAAGTAAACCACACTCGCTGAATTAGTCCAGTGCTGGCGGACACGTAGTTCCGCATGTTTATTCGCTGTATTTATTGTTGCGTATGTGACATATAGTACTACTCCCCGGTGTTTTCCGCCGCCGGCCGGTTGTAAAGGACATAGGGTTTGTGATTGCTGGACTACCCGTGATGTCATTCATCCTAGCTTGGACCATTATATAACGGGACTGTAGGGAAGCCTGTGATAGCGGGCTATTTTTACTCTGTTTACACCTCGGAGTTGCACTCGGGGCAGCCTGCGCCTCCGCTCGCGTCGTGCGCCGTCCGGATGAGCCCGAGCGGACGGACACATGGAGAGAGAGGGGAGAGCTGCAGATCCTCGCCGCTGCATTTACTCTTTTAGCCTCCCTCCCATCCCTTCCCCTCCCTCCACGATAGTGCGATTATTCGCAAACGACTCTACTTGTTGATTATGTCTGCTCCCCTGTTTTGAAGCATGCCCCGTCCTGCCTTTTTTTCTCCAGCGATGAATGAAGTAGTCGTCCTGAAGTGGGCTGCGGCTTTACAGATGTGTCATCAAAAGCTGTGCTCACACTTGTGACAGCATGTGACAGTAATACATCTGACCTCAGTAATAATGTGTGACACATGTGCACCTGATATATATGTATTTTTTAAAAACTTTAACTGAGAGAAATTTACAGTTTAAAGGAAACTTCATAATTCTGCATCAACAGACTGCTGCAGGAGAAAAAAAAGTTTATAGGCTGCTAGACATCCATATAATTAACAAAAACTAAAAAAGTGTTGTGCACAGTATCTCAGGTCTCAGGTACTGATAATGTGCAAACAACACCCTAAATGTGTGATTGTGGCCAAATATTGCTCTTAAATTTTTTTGTGGGAAAGTCCAGTTATTCCACTCTGCAGCTTCTTAATCATGTACAGTAAAATATACACGTACAGTTGAGACCTAATGAGCACACAGATCAATATGTATTGGATTATGCTGCAGGACTAATTCAATAACATGTTCTCAGTTTTTTTTACTCTTACTTTAATTTGTATCTAGTTCTTTAAGTGAGGCTATGTTTATGTGATGTATAATGATTGATTCAAGTTGCTCTTCTCACTGATTGCTGACAGATGGCATCAGTTTAGACATTAAATAAAACTGCACATTCCTGCTGCTTTGATTCACTCACTTGTAATATCAAGAATTATGAAAAATTTGTAGCACTTTAAGTTGCAGTGTAGCATTTTTTCAAAAAAATATATTTATATACAGTATATATTGCTCAATTGAAAAAATGCTTTGATTGAGATCATTCCCTCTCAGCTTTTCATCATCTCCGCTTTTTGCCTCCAGTCAATATCATTGTTACAGAAATGGCTGCCACTTTGAGGACTTGAGTACAAACGTTTAAAACTGTATAAGGTGCAAACACATGTTTATTGTATGACACACCGGCAGCTAACGCGACTTTAAGATGTTCAGCAATTCTGTCAGTTTTCTGTGGAGAAGTGTTCAGGTGATGGCAATGTAATTTACCTGCATGTGTTGTTTGCCTCAGGTCTTGTGCACCTCTTTAGTTAACAGTATTGTTTTCATTGTTAGCATGATAGACAAAATCTGCCTGGTGGAAGATACACTAGAACATCTCAGTCGTGTTTTTATTTAGCAGAAGTAAAAATTTATAGACAGTGGACAGATAGTATGTTTTGTATGAGCTGAGCAAGAGTGTAGATACATTTGTGAAAAATTTCAATCAGACCATGGCAATGAATGATATTTCATGTTTAATGATGTGCCTGGCCTATATATTCACAGATGATCTTTCATGTTCAATGATTTGAGTGTCCCATTCACAAATTCAGTAACACAAAATGACCTGTGACATCTTGTTTTAGGTGGCAAGCGACCATAGTTGAGTACTTTTATAAAAACCAGGGGCAGGGAAGTGGAGTTTTCTGGTGAATGAATTTGAGTGAGACTCAATTGAGAGGATACTGTCAAGGATTACAACAAGGCTTTTAACTTGATTATACAAGGAACTGTGATCAAAAGAGATATTGAGAATGTTTTTTGTGGAGTTTTATCTTGGAGGCAAGTAAAAGAATTTCAGGCCCATGTCCGTTTTATTTGCAGATGTTTCGGCTGATCTGTTGCTTTCAGAGGCAGCAGGTGGGTGGAAGGAGAGATGTAGTAACCAAAACGTTAAATAGCTTAGCATTAACTCTGCAAAAGGGACACTGCGATGTCCAATGATGGGGAGGAGGAGGACGGTAAAGTGAAGGGGACCCAGTATTAATCCTTGTGGAATACTGTGAGGAAGTCTTTCATATCTTGGTCTAAGTGGAGATTGATTATTCTGCTTAAGAGATTGACCAAAATTGCACAAAACTGGTCATGCCAATAGAGCAAAGCTGATGATTTTATGAGACACCGTGTTAAAACTTGTATTTAGGCAGAGGAGGATGGGAATGGAGCGTGGGTCGGCTGCACTGTGAATATGAATAGGGCAGCGTCGGTGCCGTGCTGATGTGAGTTAAGCCGAGTGGAAACAGTACATTCCTGGATTTTAGAAAAGAATTTCAGGGTTGGGATGGAACAAAAGTTAAACTCAGTTGCTCCAGCACCAGGTCTTCTCTCAGGATGGGGGTTGACAGCTAACGCCTGCAAGTCTTAAGGGTGGTGAGTGCGTGACCAGAGGAGTGATACTTCATACAAAGGGTGGAGAGTGAACATAGACATGCTTCTACAAGGTAGATAAACAGAGAGTCTAGTCGGGATTCAGGTTGGGAGGTAAGGATTAACGAGGTGCTGAGCTTATAGTTCAAAACTGACATGACAAAATGCTAAAATGTGTGGTTGTTTTAGTTATACCAAGGAGTGAGAGGGGAATAAAACCACTGTGTATTTAGGGAACAGTGGAATAGGTTTTTAAGCTGGTCACCGGTTAGAGTTCAGGGAGTTTAATAGTGGAGCAGAAGTAATTTAATTAGGCCTATAAGAATAGCAAGTTTAATATTTTATAGGTTTCCCTTTGCCTTTGTTATGGTGGTGAACGCGAAGGCTTTTGGATAGGAAAACACCAAACTATAGTGCTCTATTGTGCGGGTCATGCCACTGTGAATCAGGCGTACTGTTCCACCCACCTACCACTCACACAACCGCGCATACACACACACACTTACCACTGCCACCATAGCCTTTGATTCCAACCGCCACTCACTTTCAAATGGTAATGAGAGGCAATTAGAAGCCAATGTGTCCTAATCACAAGCCATTTAACTGAGCTTGGCTCATTTGTCAGAGCCATATGTGCACACCGACCCACACGCTCAAACACACATGAATACACGCATCTGCTAGATCATGCTAGAGTCTTGCCTTTGTCTCTGGAATTTGCTGTCTGTGCAAGGGGAAAAGAGGAAGAATCGGGTGGTTGAGAGAGACAGAGTGAGATTTCCAGGTAATGATTGGGCGGAGGTTTCACGACTGAATGGATAAGTGACAGAAATGGCTCTGTGCTCCAACCTGCAAATACAAGCAGGGTGAATGATGGGTAGGAGGGGCAAATGGATCAACCAATGGCTGAGAGGTGTCTGCGTGTATTTGTAGAAACATTAGTTGGAACTGCAGTACTTACTCTCAGCATTTGCTTACAGAATAACTTTGACAGGCTACACACTGCAGGCAGAGGTGTAGTGAAAGCTAAACACACGTGAGCGCCCTTTACCCATGCCTTACAATCTGAAATAGCACCTGGCCATGTCCCTATCTTTAAAGTCGACATGGGTGAGTTTCTTGTTCAGTTTTTGTAAATTTGGGCTCTCACTCTCTACTGTCAGATCACGTGAGATGCCTTCACCTGCACTGAAGTCTGCAAAAGCTCTAGGTGCTGTTAAGGAAGGCCTATAAGACAGCAGTACCCAGACCGAAGAGACATCCAGCATTATGTAAATCATTCTGTGTTAAGAATTAATTAATAATTTGTCACCACTTTACTGAGAAACTGTCAGCTCCAAGTTTTCTTTTATTCACCACTGCAGCCCGACTGCAGACTTTTAAGTACACACGGTGCAAGTGCGCTACAAGAAGCCATAGCAAACATGAACACTTGTTGTGATAATGTAAACATTCATTGAAGTATAAATATTGATAATAATGATAGCTGTGCACTAGAAAGAGACAAAGCAATGCACAGATGCACAAAAATGATAGGTCTAAAGAAAATGTGTCTCAGCTAGCCACAGTGTTTAGCATATTGATTAGATACTCCTGTTTTCTCTACTTCATATCTCTTGACCATGTTTTACACCTCTTTCACATAGAAAAACTTTTTGTTTATTGAAAAATTATTCAGTGCCCCCTTTGCTTCATTCACACTACCCCTTGCCTAACTGTGGCTGTCCTTCCTTACATGACAAGCTACATGACAGAGAGGAGGAGCATTGACGCAGGTAGTGTAAGCGGGACGAAAACCGAGTGTGTGAGGGGAGAAATGATTTTGAAAAAAAAAAAAGCGGTGGGTGGAGGTGTGGGTTGGGGCAGATCAAGCGATTGAGCTGTCTGGTTGAACCATGCGGCGCGCTCAGACCTTTTCAGCTTTTCCTTTCATCCTCCCCTATTCATGAGCGCACCGAGCACACGTGCACACACACACAAGAGAAAGGACGCGCTCACACACAGAATGCTGCTTTTAAAGGGGATCAATGAGAGTTTTTTTGTATGTTGTGTGAAAGAACATTCCCCCGTGTGTGATCGTGTGGGCCTTTATTGCTTAGTGCACAGTCTTCTCTTTCTTAGGCTGCTGTCTGTATAGTACAGCAATAGTGATTCAATCGAGATGCCACTGCAGGCACTTATATCTGCGATTTATCTTTAAAGAGTGAAAACACATCATTGGTAATATAAGGGTTGATGAGTCCACTCTTTATTGTGTTGTGACTCACTGAACTTCACTAATGCACTTGTTTAAGTCCCATTAGTCACTCTTTAAATGTATAATTCATTCAAAACGGTCAGAGGGGAGTGATGTTCTATTTTTGTGTGGAACTTCTGCGTATCTTGTGTTTGTGTGTGCAACTGTTAACATTATTGAATACATATATATTTGCAGTTTGTGTGACCCTGTGTTTGCACTTACCGTCTTTATTTTTGAAGTGGCAACCTAATCAATACCAATCTTCTGAATGACCAACGTAGTGCCAGTGTCTGAATGAGCGAGGGAGGGAGAAAAATAGAGGGAGCGAGGACTGAAGCCATCCTACAAACTTGTGTTACACTGTCGGGTCGATAAGCCACTGCATGGCTCAATAACCATGTGAAAAAGGGAAGCTGGCTTTGGGACTTAGGTCAGCCATGTGTTGGCTTTGGCTCTGTAATGGCAGCCAGTGTAGCTGACATGATATACAGTTGACTGTATGCCAGACAGGATGCTGTAAAAGGCTAAACTGGACTGAACCCCAGAGTGTATAGTTTCTAAATGATAACATGAGTGCTCTTGTGGGAAAATAACAAGCTCTTAGGCTGCAAATTTGAGCTCCTGCGTCAATTAGAGTCCAAGCAACTCATCAGATCGGTTCAAATCCTCAGCGCTGTTTTGTAAACTCTCCCCAGAAAGATAGCTCCTGTGCCTGAGCTATACATCAAATGTGATGCCTCATGTAAGCCATCATGCAATAGTTAATTCAGTACGCTGCCCCTTTGATCTCTCTGCCTTGATTCATATTTGATCATTCTCCAAGCAAAGCCTTGGTGAGAGGAAACGGTTTTAAGCTTTGGCCTTTTGAGGACCAAGTTAAATGAGGGAGAACCTAACTGATAACAGCTCCCCCTTTATAGGGCATCCAAATATGGTTATATTCTCTAAGTTTAAATGCATGATAGAGCAATGACTCTAAGCTCTTTCAGCTGTGGCTCACTCACTGACAAAGCCATAGTACTTCTGTAATAGCTAATAATAATAATAAGCAATATTTCTACTCATCTCCCGGCTTCAAAAACATTTTTTTGTATCATGTCCATGTCTGCCTCTGTTGCTTTCTGCAATCTTCCACGTCTTCTCTTCTCTTCTCTTCTCTTCTCTTCTCTTCTCTTCTCTTCTCTTCTCTTCTCTTCTCT
>JAOXYL010000048.1:11348719-11372999 GCA_028564955.1 Terapon puta
TATATATGTATATGTATGTTTATATAGAATTTTTTTTCTCTCTCTTGATGAATAATTTCTAATCCCAGTTTCTCTCCCAATTTCTGAACCTTTTTAGTGAGGAACACATAACTGTAATGTCCTCATTAGTATTAGTATTTTCTTAATACATAATATTCTATCTATCCATCTATCCATCTATCCATCTATCTATCTATCTGTCTGTCTGTCCTTATCATCCTCTAGCACTCTCACCGCCAGCAAAATAAACTTAAAAAGATTTAGTAGTATTTGAAACAGAATGTGACGATTGCTAATGGATTATAGCTGTCATTTAGCCGTGATTATTTAGTGTTAGTGTTATTTAGTGTTCTGGAAAATAACTAGACCACGTTTCTGTGCAGCACAGAAAAGCTTACAGGCAAGATTTTATATTTGACTCAGCCACCTACAACATTTTGTATTGTCTTTGAGTTGATGTGCCTTTCCACCCTTCCCTCTCCTCCAGGTGAGTGTGGAGGTCCTGGTAGAGTACCCCTTCTTTGTCTTCGGCCAAGGCTGGTCCTCGTGCTGCCCTGACCGGACCACGCAGCTCCTGGAGCTGCCTTGCACCAAGCTGTCTGTGGGCGATGTTTGCATTTCACTCACCCTCAAGAACCTGAGGAACGGATCTCTGAAGAAGACTCAGCCCCTGGACCTACCCCCCCCTGCATCTGTCCCGGCCTCCGGCCACGCTCACCTCAGACCCCACCGAGGAGTCTCAGACGCCCCCCAGAGCTGCGGTGGAGGAGGCTCCAGGCACAGCGAGCGGGAGAACGGCATCAGTCAGCGTGGGAAGGGTGGAAGTGGGAATGGTAGTGGAGGAGGCCCGAATGTGGAAAATGGAGATCTCACATTTGGGGAAAGAGAGTCGGTTTCTAAAGGTCAGGTTGTCAGCAGCACAGAAGCTGGCTCCAGTAAGCCATCAGGGGGCAGGAAGCGGAGATGGTCTGCCCCTGAAGGTCGAAAACTAGAAAAATCGGAGGAGGAGCCACCTTTGACCTTGCCCAAACCTTCCTTCATCCCTCACGAGGTGAAAGTCAGCATTGAGGGAAGGTCGAATATTGGCAAGTGAAGGCTAGCAGGACTGTTAAATAACCATTGGGATATGGATGACATGAAAGGATTCTTGAAAAACAAACATGAATGCCCACATTAATGTTTCATTTGTCTTGGTTTTAAAGTTTTGTTTTCTGTTTTTATTTTTCTATCTTGAATACTGTACTGTAGAGGTAAATTTACCCTACATGGTATCACCTTACATAAGTCCATGTAGTTTATAACACTTTTTTTATAGATGGATTTGATATCACACAAGCAATCGGTGCCGTTTTGGTGGTTTTCATGAGATGACATATGGTGAGGGATTTGTTTAGCGGTGGCTGTGTGGCACACAGGAGCGACCCTTGATGGCTCTCCTTGGCTGGCCCCACGTTACACATTATGCCTGTTTCAATTTGAATTAGCTCACGTTTAGCTCTCTGACAGTGATTTTACTCCCTGCTCACTGGTAGTGAGGCTGCCTGGACAAAAAAAACCCCTCTTTCACTGGTGCGAGGCTCGTGTTTTTACACTGGGCCACTGCAGGAGTGATGCAGTGTCAGCTAATCCTGAGGATGAAGGATTTGTGGGTAAATTATTGTTCATTTGCTGAATCAGAGAGAGAGCTGAAAAAAAAACATAATTCACAGCATCTTTAGTACAAACGTAACCATGGTGTCGTCAAGGAGTGTCAGACCTGGATGTCATCAGGTGGTATCAGTGTGTCGTGCAATAGAGAGGGAACAACTATTGCTCTGTTCAGTTTAATGACTGTGGAGTCTTTGCTTTCATCTTAAGCATTTTAATTTAATGTTTTTCTTAAACCCCTCATCTTCTATCTCGCCAGATAGTTGTTTTCAATGATTGTCAAAAACCTTAATCAGGGGTCATTTAGTCCTAGTTTGAACCTAGGTGGGTCAATGTTAATGTATAAATGTGAGATACCCTAACCTAATACATACAAGTGCAAACACACTGGGTTGGTGAGCTTCACTTTAAGAAAACGCTGAGAGGAAGACTTCACACAATCCCCGCCGTTTATTTTAATGAATTTCTTTGTGTTTTTTTTGTTCTGTTTGATTTTTTTTTTTTTTTAAATCAAGAGAGGCTGCGTGAAAGGAACCGAGAGAATCTGCATGTCAGTTCTGAGAGGGTCAAGATGTTTCAAAGCACTTAAACACACCTGTCACACTCACCATACAGCCAACAAATTTCTTTTTCGTTGTCTCTTTTATTCACGCAGTACTGTATGTTTTTAGACGTTTATTTTCATTTAGACAAGGGTAGAAAGTAGCAACAGCACTTTGGAAAGGTGAAGCTTTTAGGGGAAGTAAAGGGGGTGTTTTGGAAACGTGGGAGCGGATGTGCCATGGGATCACAAAAAGAAAGGGACGACTGTGACAGGTATTGGAGGAAATTCCACTCGACGGGTGGTCAAAGGAAAAAAAAAAGTATGGCGACAAAAGGAATTAGAAGTACGAGGGTTTTCAGCACGTGCCCTCGTACAGCCAGCTAGCCGTGCAAAAGCTGTGGAAAAGTATTAGAATGTGATATGAAAGTTCGGGATCTGGCGTTTAAGGATTGAGGAGGAGAAGCCTCTGAAATATCCCAAACGATGTTCTGTACCAGACTGAGGACACTGGGTGGAAGCTCACGCCACAGAAATCTGAAGGGTGTCATATATTTGTAACGTGTGTGCAAGAGTGTGCATGAAGCTGGTCTGTGTCTGTCCATACACGCACGCATACACGCACCTACACAAACACAAAATATAAAACAGTACAGACCATCCCTGAAAGTCGATGACCTATTGTAAGTACTGTATCTGTTGATGAGCATTTAGGTAGATTGCAGAAATTGTCCCTCCTGCAAAGACACTAGTTGACTGACATTGGATCCGTGCGCACCCTGCTAAAAGCACAGTTGTACAGAAAGTGCTCTGTGGCGTGTTTGTGTACGTGTGTAAGTGTGTGTACGAGCGTGTGCATACTGTATATAGGAAAAGGATATACTCATGTGATATATACACAGTGCTAAATGTCCAGTGTTTCTACTTGGAGTCGTACTTACGAGAATCTTGCAATTTGCACATCAGGAGGAGGGAGAAAGGCAGAAACATGCTTTTTTTTTCTTTTCTTTCTATTTTTTTTTCTTAAAAGGCCCTGTCCTGAAACGAGCCCTAGACCATGTAACACACTGGAGGAGACCAGGGTTTGTGTTCTTCAACAGGCACGTGTCATTGTGTAGAAGAAAAGTCTCTACATCAATGCAGTTAAGGTCAAATTACACAACCACAGCTGCAAACCAGAATTTAAACATGTGCCTGCCTACTGAATTTACCTACTTGAGTTAAGGATATACCATTTGTAGTGTATGAAGGAAAACTGAGACTTCTTGGTCCACTTTTCCTGCTGTTTAAACCCGGGTGTAGGGACTAGGGTTCAGTTTTGAACACGGCCCGTGCTGCCAGCCAGCTGAAACCCTATTTTGCTAAGATGTAGCAGTCACCTCAACAGATGTGCTCGCTCGGTAGTCCTAATGTCCAAAGCTCTGATGTGTTTCTGAGCTTGGTGTATGAGATGTAATGTGAATTGTGCACCACCTGATCTTTTGTTTATACTGCATATTCAAAAAAAGTCTGTTTTTTTCCTTTAGTTTTGACACATAAGGAAAAATCTAATTAAATGAGCAGTTTTAATCTGTCAGTGATGGTGGAAACACATGGTCTGTGGATCCACTGTGTTTATGATTGTATGGTGCCATTCAACACGTTTCTCTAGTGCTGTGTCTAACAACATGATTGTGCACAGCAGTTAGATTAGCATGTGCAGGTCGATGGCATAGTAGGGCTGTTAAGGTGGCTTCCTGCAGGCACATCTGTTGAGATTTCTACTCAGCGTCTGTATGTAGGTGTTGTCAGGCGGCAGAGTTTTTTTTTTTTAAATCATCAGCATCGTCAGGTTGCCTCCAAGAGGCGGATCAGTCGTATTTTCATCCCACCGATGATCTTTTCCGCGTGGTGCAGCGCTGTTTCAGGTGGCGGGTGTTTACCAGGGTGATGGCAGGATGGATGTGTGCTCAGATGGATGAAGGATGGATGGATAGGTGGTTGAGTAAATGGGCAGATGATGGTGATGGTGAGTGAATGAGAAGACCCCATATGAGATTTGAAAATGCTTTATTTTTTTTATAATAAAACAGGGTTTCTCAGATCAACACCACCACAGCAGTGCATTTTCATTTCTTCCTTTTCCTATCGAAACATCACGATCATTAGTAGTGGAAAAAAAATAGTAGTATGTGTGCGTGTGCATGTTTTGCAACCTATGCGTGTGTGTGGTTGTGTGCTTTGTAAGTGTATGTCCTTTTTTGTTCTTTTTTCTTTTTGTCCAACCCCCTTCCCAACAAGTAAAAAAGCAGAACCATGACATCTGAACAAAGCTGTCAGCCACTTAGACCATTTAAACTTTTACCATCAGTCAGGTTCTAAACATTTCTTAGCCAAAGCCAAGCGATGATGTTGTTGCTTTGGTTACTTTAGAAAGCAATAGTACGACAATATTCAGGCACTTTCCTCGTGTATGAGTCGAACACACACACACACACATTCATTCCACTCAAATTCTCTGCAATAATAAACACTTAATAATAATCCTCTAGCGTTACAACCAAAACAACTCCTCCAAAATACAATCTTGCCATGTACTGGAAAAAAAACGTTAGGAGCTAATGTACCTGAACGCAACTCGCTTCGGTTAACTTCTATTCCCCTTTTTACATTTAAATCTTTAGAAATTGCAGTTGCAACACCAGTTGCTAGTTTTTCAGGGAAGTGTCTCATATATGCAGTAACTGAACATAACTCCCAAAACCTCCATGGTCCCAGCTGGTCGGAGTCACAAACTCTTGTTTTCAGGCTGCAGGCGGGGAAAGGCCGCATGCATCTGAGGTAACCAGCGGATGTTTTCTTTTTTTTTTTTTTTTTGACTCCGCCCAGGCCTGCCTAGTTGCCACGACGCCCGTAGTGACCTCGTTAACTTTGTTTCAGGTACCCAATCATAGCCAGCCAGCCTCACAAGCACCTCGTCCTGAGGCAAAGCAATCGATTTAACCCTCAACAACCGTTAGCTACCTTTCAGTGCGGCCTGGCATGGACTGCCCGTTCCCCTCCCAACATCATCTTTTGATATTCGGTCTCCTTTTTTGCAACTAGCCTACATAGGTCACCGTGTTTATACTTCAGTGGAAATGCATGCTTATTAATAGACAATTAAACTAAGCAATCTGAATTGTAGACACATTGTGAATGCAGGAGAGGGAACGGCACATCATAGCAAGGTTTGGTGTAGTTTTGATTTTCTTCAGATAATCCCAAGTTTCATGTTTTTATTCCCTTAAAATGTATCACAATGTGCAATACTTACACCCCCCCCCCACTCCCCAACCACCCCTTTGCTGTGCCAAGTGTATGTAGCATAGTCCTACTCCAGTGTCTCATGTTTGTCAACGGCTTGTGTATTTTAATGTCGATCGACGTGTGTGTGTCACATCTGTAAAACAGTCAGGATGTTTGTGAAGAGAAACAAAAACCAATGGAGAGTTCGTACGTACCTCTCTTACCCTTCTGTCCTTGCGGCCTTCCTAAATTTGAGTGTGTGTTTCATTCTGTGAGTGTGTGTGTGTGTGTCTGTTTGTGTGTGTATCTGCACCATATGTTGCGTGTGTAGTGCGTGTGCTTATGTGCACCTGGTGGTGAAATGTGTATGAGCGCGTTGCGGGTTTGAGTGTGTGACGCATGCATGTAACGGAGTGTTTTCCTCTAATTGTCTGTGAGATCATAAACCCTGACCCTCTGCGGTTCATGGTGAGACCCACAGAAAAAAAAGAAACCTCATTGCTAGTGGGGACCACTTTTTGTAAAAAAAACAACAAAAAAAAGGAAAAAAAGAAAGAAAAATAAAATAAAAAACAACCAACCAACAGAGATGCACATGTAAGTAGATGTAAAAGACTTGATAATGTTTCAGCACTTTCTCATCCTAGGATGGGCCTGGTCTAACCCCTCTGTCTCAGACCGGTACCTTCCCTAGGGATAACATTCATTCAAAACAGACAGAGAGAATGAGAAGGGGGTGAATAAGGATGAAAAAGAGAGATGGCTCAGTTTAAGTTTTTGCACATCACCTTGCCGTAACCTTGTGTTGATCTGTCTGTGCTCCATCTCGCTTGGCGCCCGGCGCGTTCTTGGGTCCAACGGGCCGAGGTGTTAGGTGGATTCCTTGGTTCTTTTCTACTAGGAAAACCTTTTCTCATGGAATGCATCCCTTCTTTTGTCGTGTTTGTTTGGAGTCTTTTCCACCCCACACTGACCCGAGCTGTGCCACCAATTAGGTTTTGTTCACATTTTGAGTTCCAATTTGGGCGGACACGCTCTTGAGGAGTTGGGCACAGCTCGGCTCGGTCGTGCGGCGTGAAAACGGTGCGTACAAACCTTTTGCTTTTTTTTGCATTATCTTTGGTGCAGGAGCTTTTTCTGTGTTTTTGGTCTCCTTGTAGCACTCAATATAATGTCAGGGGACTTAAAACTATGTAGAGAATGTGTCATTGTTGAGTTTTTATGACAAGCTTCCTCACTGGAGGAGCACTGCTAATGTTGTCTGTTTTTTTTTTTTTGTTTTTTTTTTTAATTGGCTTCTTGCACAATTTTACAAATAAAATGAATGTTGGTGTGTGAGCTTTGACTTTTCGATCAGAAAAATAAGGCATGTGTGCTCTTTGTTTCTTGATGTTTGTACTTTCATTTTGCAAAAAGGATGTGTTTTTTTGGCACTTTGTCATGTTTTAAAAGTGAACAGAATTCGATCAGGATTCCTTTTTTTCATTCTTTTTTTTTTCTTCTTCTTTTTTTTTTTTTTTATGACGTCGTCAATGTCCATAGCGCTGGATAACCAACTCAGGCAGAAAGAAAAAAAAAACTTGTAGAGGCCCACTTAACAGTTTAGTTTCACCCCAATCAATTTACATAGTGGGCTGTTTCATATGGGTTATAAGATATGTAAATTTATTACATATAATTTGATATGATTAACAAATGTCATTATTGACAATTAACTATGAATTATTATTATTATGATATATGTGTATTATGCTGAAGATGGCTTGGATTAATCTTCAGTTTACTGAACGTCTTTGTTCTGCCTCTGTGCAAGGCGGCAAACACTTCAGCAGGGGACAGGCTGTATGGTTCGTGACCTCTGACCCTGCCCACTGCCACGGAGAGGGTGGAGCTTATCTGTCAGCTGTGGATCATTGGATTCCTCCCCCTGTTCTGAACACTCAGCCCTGAGGCTAGCAACCAGTCTGTCTCGATGTTTCTCTGCTAACCTCTGACACCAAGTACTGAACTGAAACTTTTTTTTTTTTTCGGCCCCTGAGACGGTGGCAGAGAACCGGACATCAGCACAGACCTGCACGGACAGTCTGGCTTGCAGGGGGGTCCGCAGCAGTTCCCAGCCAACTTGTTTGTACTATATTGTACTCACCAAGTCCCTGTGTCTCACCACCCCTTTTCCTCTATAGCAATGGAGAAACCCTGTTGGTGTATGTATTTGACATCTGTACAAATGCACCTCTTTGAAAAAGAAAATGAAACCTTGACATATCTGGAATAAATGAGCATCTTGTGTCTTTATTTTAACACCAACACTAGCAAATCCTGCATTTAAATCGTCTCTCTCGGTTGGTGCTGGTGTTGAGCAGAAAATAGACCTCTAGTGTGCAATAGGCTGCATGACATCTACAACTGTTGAGACATTACTTGTAAAACATCTGCTCAGTCAGCTCACACCTGTGTTTCTGTTCAGGAAGAGGATAGGAGAATTTGTATTTTTTTCTCGCTCTCTTGCAGCACAGTAAATTATACCTCTGGGTTTGGACAATAAAGTCCTTTCTCTTGCAAAATTGTATAAATATTTTTTGTCTCTTTAAATATACCAAGTCTCAAATTGTGTATTTAATATTTGATTCACTCGTCAGCCCTGCAGTATGGCTCTCTCCTAAAGGAAGTGTGACCTTGGTCAGTTCTGGTTATCAAAAATGTGTTAGTTATTTAACTCTAAGTTAGTTGTCTTGGATGCTTCTGCATTATCCCAAAATTCTGAGATTTAAAAACGTTTAAAGGGGAAAAAGTGCAGTTTATTTACTATAAACCATCCTCTGATCTTTTGGTTTTCCAGTATGTCTTTTAGAAAATGCCAATTTAATAGTGTCTGTGTCACTGCTTAAGATATTTCCCCAAAGTTCCTCTCTTAAAGCACCACAGAGCAGCTCCTCTTCAGACGTCCTTCATCTAAAATGTCAGGTTTAGTGGAATCACTGAAGAGGACTTCAGTGTGAATGCATGAAAAAGCATGAGCGCCTGACATTATTATCAGGAATGAGATTTGGACACCTTGGAGAAAATTCACAAAACGATCAACACCAGTGAGGAACGTAGCAGAAGGTCCTGCATGCTGTTTATTGCAACACGATTTCTCCAGTGACAGTTAAGGGGCGACGTCTCTGGATCTTGCATATTGATTTGCACATTCATACCGACACACAGTGGAGCAGTTTCCCCGATTGATCTGAGCACGTGTCACAGCTTAAATCCTGCTGAGTGTGTTTACATGCGGTGCGTTGGCTAACTGTATTTATACAAGTTAAAAGAATATTTTAAAAGCTCACATGTCAAGAATCACATGTCTCAGTCTCATCCAGTGGCATTTCGTGGCGCCTGTAAGCATGTAAACGCACCCGCTGCAGGACCCAGCTGATTAGAGAGCTGTGATTCCTCTGGGAGAGTGTTTTCAAGTCTAACTTTTGAGTTTATTTTTAATCGCAACCTGCAGGAGACTAACCGCTTTCTGACAGCAGATATCCTGAGAGAAACAGGCTGGGTGACCGTGTGCAGTTGTCTGTGTGAGTCCTCCTCCTCCTATGCATGTACAGCACATCCCTACTGTTTAAACTCTGCACAATACGCGTACGGTGCGTGCCATGCTGGATGTGAAAAAGGCCCTGCTAGGTGAACATTTGGCTGGACTGCTGTGTGACACGGATGAAGGTGGTTCTCCTGCTCAGCTCCTTGAGCTTGGCAGCCCCCACGTAGGTGCAGGTGGAACGGAGGCCCCCCAGCACGTCTCGGATGGTGTTCTCCACGTCCCCCCTGTAGGGAACCTCCACTGTCCTCCCCTCAGACGCCCTAGGAGCAGAGGAGGGATGATTAAGAAGATGTCGTGATTTTAAAGTGGGTGTTGTGCAAATTGTAAGTAAATCTAAGAATGGGAATCCTCTCAGGCTCAGATCTCTCACCTGTACTCAGCAACCCCGCCCACGTATTTCTTCATGGCCGTGTCAGAGCTCATGCCATAGAAGAGTTTGTATTTCTTGCCATTCTTCTCAATGACTTCCCCTGAGCACTGGTCGTGGCCCGCGAGCATTCCTCCCATCATGACGAAGTCGGCCCCCGCACCTATGGAGCGGAGGAGAGACGGCGGTTGGGTTTGGGAAACGAGTACAGCACAGTCACACACACACACAAACCCCCAAAATATGTGACTCATCCAAACACGAAATGGACAAATGTAGTGGGTTGGTTTCTTACCAAAGGCCTTAGCAACATCTCCCGGGCAACTGCAGCCACCGTCCTGAATAGAGAGAGAATACATCAGTCTTTTGGTTGCACAGTGAATCACAGGTCAGAAGTTCCTCTTCTTATTATCCTACAATCCTTGGAAGACTGAGGATGCCCCCTACTGGCCACAACCAGTACTATTGTCAACATTAAAACCCACAACAGTCTTTATGGAGGAGTGTGGATTTGTGTTAAATTGAAATGCAAAAAGACCTTAAAAATAAAAACGATTACTCAGGTTATCATGCTGATGGATTCTGTAATGGCCCATGGATACTTCCCAGGTTCTTCCTGTCAAACTCATCTGCAGCTGAGGCAATTTTCTAAAGCATCCGTGACAGGCCCCTTTGCAAAGGACTGCCTTTTGCCTAACATGACCATAGCTAATTACAGTAATGTGCATTCGTCTTCATGCCCACGCAGACTAGAACTGAAGCAGCAATTTGTCTCAACCAGCAGAGTGAGAAAGCTTTGACAAGTACAGTAACTTAATATGTACTCTGCACAATACTAACTTCAGCAGCTCTGGACCGCGTTGTGGGACTTACCGAGATAATGTGTCCCTTGAGTCCGTGGGCTGAGTCTGCACACTCGATCACAGCACTGAGTTGAGGGTAGCCCACTCCTGTCTTGATCCTTGTTGTGCACACAGACCCTGTAAAGTACAGTCAACAGAGCACACATCAGAGGAGGCCTTCATCATTTAACTGTCTGTGTCTAACTGCTGCATAGCTACAGAAACATGTTGCCTTTTAGCTGTCCCAAGACTTAACAAAGTATTAAATACATGTATCGAAATGCTAGGTCTTTAAGAGATGTGGAAAACAAGAAAATAATGACACAAGAGCGTTTTCCTCTCCCTTAAGTTTAAAAGTTTAATTTTACATGGGTTCTGCTTACACAGTATCTCATGTATATGTTTGCTTTTGTATGGGGAGCCTTAGAGAGAGCACCCTCTGCAGATTCATCGCAGGCGCTCTCATTCAGTCGCACCCACCTACCTGGCCCGATGCCCACTTTGATGATGTCAGCGCCAGAGAGGATGAGCTCCTCCACCATCTCCCCTGTTACCACATTACCAGCCTGCGAGGACAGACATTGTTAGCCCCCAGTGAGAGAGTCTTACAACACACCCCGTAAGTCACAACCAGCCAGTGTGGAGCGTCTCTCTTACCATGATGGTATGTTTGGGGAACTTCCCTCTGACCGTCTTGACAAACTCCACAAAGTACTCAGAGTAGCCGTTAGCCACATCCAAGCAGATGTACTTGAGCGCCGGGACGGCCTCCAAGATGGCACACAGCTTCTCCAGATCTGCATTGCCGCTGCCTGAGCTGGCAGCTACATGCTGTGGAGAAAGTGCCCTTTAGAAGGAAAGCCTTAGAAATAAAAACAAAAAGGGTGTAACTGTGCTCATGTTGCGAATGAGAAACAACCTACGATAAAAAGAAAAAAACATATTACCTCCAAGCATTCTGGATGATTAGCAGCAAAGTTTTTCCAGTCTTCTACAGAGTAGTGTTTATGAATGGCTGTAAAGAGGGTGTGCTAAAGGGAAAGAGAAGAGAGTACGGTAATAATTATATATATACACAGTGCATATATAAGACACTATTATTTCCTAAGTCAAAGGTGTTAGAAAAAGAAAGCAACGTCCTACAAGCTCACAGATGTCCGACTGGTTCGATGACAAGGTCACGATTTGTGTTTTCTCCTAAGTCTGTTTTTTTTAATACTTGCAAAGTACAAAGATCTTGGCAGGCGCCCACAGAGACGAACACACACACACACACACACACACACAGTGATGCTGTTTGTTTATAATCAGTTCAGCTCTGTTAACTCACTTTGCTGAGGACTTGTGCCATCTCAAACGTTCCTGTGGTGTCCATGTTGGCAGCGATGATGGGGATGCCAGTGTAGGTCTGTTTGGAATTACGGAATGTGAAGGTCCTCTGAAGGTCCACCTGCGAAGGGAGAGGTGGGGAGGGTGGGGGGGTGTGAGACAAGAGTAATTCTCGAGACCTACATGGAAAGTCTTCTATGTGCATGATGTTTTTTTTTTTTTTTATTTCTGTGACGCTGACTGAGAGACTCTGTGGGACTTTCTTGAAAATGGGGGCAGCTCATGTGGCTCATGTTCTGTGTGGTCATGATGGAGGCGCACTGAATCATTTAGAACCAGTGGTTAGCTTAGCCAGTGCTGCTGTAATGCGATAAGCTACATGAAACACGCAGGGCCCATTGTGACACACTAGCTGCTAGCTTCAAGAAACGATTTATCTGTACTAGGGAGCCGAGCCACAGCTATGATGCCTCTCCAACAGATCTGCTATAAATAAATCTTATTCCAGTGAGTTAACATGACCTCGCCACTGGACTGTTTACACATGTGCTGTGTTCCTTCAAGTGACCCACTGAGACAAACATTACTAAATATATTGTACTGACATGCACAAAACTGGAAAAGCATTTGCCAAAGGGAAGGTAATAAATGGTAGATTGTTCTAGTGCATTTTGGAAACAATTCCATTTGCTTAAATCCAACACACAGCTTCACTGAGTAGAGCCGAGGCGTTCATTATGCAAAACTACTTCAACCTCGGCGTTACAAAGTGTGCCATAACCTTCACGGTGGAATCGTTTTCACAGCCACAGCAAAAATGAGGCCATAACTCACAACGCTGAGGGAAAGAGGAAAGTGATGAAAGAAGTGTGGATGAGAGGAGCGTCCAGTCGTGCATATCCATTGTCTTGCTGCAGCAAATCAATATAAGTCTCCTCTATAAACGCAGGACTCTGAGTCAGCAGGATTTAATAGTTTGACCGCCGGTAAATCGTGACAAAGCATGACGTGCGGATCCACTGGCATCAGTTATGAAGCATTCTTAGGATTTATGTTGTGAATCTGAACATTTAAAATAACAAAATTATGACATTCATCTGTTTCAGATGTTTTCTGTAAATAAACATCTGTACGCTGTTTTCCTTTTTTCATGTCACAAATATGATTAAAGTGGAAAATGTGCAAAATATGCTCAAGAACTCTCTTTTATAGAGAGAGGCTTTGGGGTTATTCTCAACACATCTGGGAAAGCTGATCCAGATGTGCAGCCATGTTGAATTTGAAGGACCTAAACACAGGACATTTACTATCATCCCCTATTTATTGCCACTTTGCAGGTGTTTTTGTTAACTCCACTGGTCCATCATTGGACAATACCAGCATCTAACAAAACACTTGGTTGGGTCCAGACTGAAGGGACATGTTTCTCCTCAGCGGGGGAGCATCAGTGCTTGATTATCCAGCAGCTTGCCGTGTGGTCTCCTGTCATTGATGCAGTTCATCTTCCACGATGTTCACACAGCCCCCCCTCCTCCAAACAACTTGGCGGACGTCTGGAGAGCTTAGCTTTGGCAGGTGGGTTTCTGCTTCCGCTAAATGCAGCCATAATTCAAACAAGAGCTGTCAGAATGTCAACAGATGGATGCTTTGGGAGTGCACGGGCCATTAGATTTGGCTGCAGAATATGGAGTGCAGTACACGCTGCAGTGAAGTCTTGTTGTGCATTCCCTTTTATTATTTAGTTAGTGTAGGAAAAGTGGAGTCGATTGAATATTAAGGGACGGGATGTCCACCAAATGTGACAAATGATGGGGTATGCTGAAGTACAGGCTGTTCTCTTTGCCTGTGTATATGTATCTAATGTTATCCTGATCACCCTGTGGCATATGGAATGTGCTCTGCTTGACTGTAACACGTACGCAGCACTATTTTTAAACAGGTTTTCTGAGAAGTCTCCTGTGTCTCATGTTGCTTGCTGTCTGTCAGAAGCCTGCTCCCACCCACTTCACCCATCCACCCCTGATCTGGTGCCACCAGCACCAGTATCACGATCTTGGGTCGGCATCAATCCCTTCTATAGTGACACACAGCTGAGTTTACGAGGATAAAACAACAAAGAGAGGGTTATGTTGTCCTGAGAGACGAGTCAGTGGGGGGTGGGCGCACTCTGGCCTGGTAAACCTGCTCAGAATGATTTATCAAGTCCATTCTTATCTCCTATTACTTCTGACTCTCCTCTTTGTACTTTGCTGTTTTCTGTGTTTCTCATTGTTCAGGGCCTCTGACTGGTGCAGGGCAGCTTTGTTTTCTGTCACCTTTAAGAAGGTCACTCCTCTATTACAAGCTCCTTCAGGGTAGCTTTTTTGTTCCCCAGAATTCAAAGGCAGTGCACACTTACAGATTTACACAAATATAGAATTACACAGAACATGCACGTTCAGCTTCAGTGAGACGTCTTTTAATATTATGGGGTTGATTAATGTCATTGTTGCTTCTGTAAGTAAATATGTTCAATTCTGGTCTTTAACCAGGATGACATGACAGCGCGGCAAACAGAGTTGGTGGGCCCCAAAATTCCTGCCCCCTCTGCCATCCATGTATAAATAGTTAACATATCTCTATTGCGTCACTCACTACAGAGGCGTAAGCATAAGTCTACTTCCTGAATGCAACACTAAACAGATTACACTGGTCCTGAAAAGCGCCCTGGCCTGATGCTTGATTGTAGTTCTGTGATATCTGGATTTACATTATCAGGCTGCAACTCATTAACAGCACTGACCTCTGAGCGACTCTTCAGGCTGCTCCTCTTGGGTCTGAAGAGGACATCCTTAAAGTCCAGCTTGAGGTCCACGTCTATGCGAGGCATCTTGGATGCCCAGAACACTGATGACCAGGATGAGGATGATGAGTATGCGGAGGAGAGTCCCCTGAGGAAGGCCGCTGCAGCAGTGGTGGTCGCTGGTCCCAAGCCCCAACCACCAAACCCGAACCTCCAGGCGGCCAGCGTATTTATAGCAAAAGGGGGCCCAGCCCAACCCCAGCCCCCATGGCTTTATTTGGGCCTGGTCTCCTTCTCTCTCCCTCTGCCTCTCTATCCCCCTTCCTCTTTCTCCCTCCACTCCTCCTGCGTCCTCTCTCTCCCCCCTCTCCTTCAGCAGAGTGGCAGCAGCAGCAGTGGCCGGGCTGGCAGACACGCCTGACGCATACACACACTTACACACACACACACACACACACACTCACACACACATCTCTCTCTTGCACACACACACACAGACACACAGACTGCAGTGGGATGTGTGCTGCAGTGCTAAAGAGCACACCTGCTGTCCAGTTGGGGCATTGCTCCCAAAGCTCCCGGCAGACAGCGTATGGGGGGAGAGGGAGAGAAAAGAAGATATAACAGACCAACGCAGAAGGGGAAGTTGGGCTCTGACTGACGCACTAGTCATTTAGTCATTTATTACTTGTGGTGGATCATGTGCAATGGGGAGCAATTTGTTATTTCTTTGTACGTGCGTTTTTTATCGTCCTCTTCCCTTGATCAAGTGTGTTGCTTTAAAACTGTGAACACTTCCACTGATGTGTCTCTTGTTCTGCCTTAGCATTGTGTCAGCTGTGCACATCAAACAGAAGAGAAAGGCTGTAAGACCTTGGTTTTTAAATACTTTTGTGGAGTGCATCAACAACTCTGAACTGAAAGAACTGAGGCGGAGGAGATACTCTCAGTTAAACTTGATTTATGGATTAATCACATCAGATGCAAGCATTTATCCAAAGCACTGACTATTATTATTCACTGTATTCTACTGGGAACTTCTAAATTGGCCAATGCGTAACAAAACAAATGACATACATACACTACTGTCTGTAATAAGTACAAAATACAACTCACAAGACAGTCCTGAAAAGTCATTATATAAATATTAATACACTTAGATGGGGAGCAATTACTCTGCAGCTGTATTCCAGAAGAAGCAACTCCAAACTAATGTCAATATAAGTAAACCATGTTTCCTCAGTTTTTCATAGCAGCAGGTTACAGAAACGCTCAACAGTACTACATATGGGCATTTATTGTTTTCTGTTAGTATGAAGTGACGCCAGTAGATGTCAGCATAGCTGAAGAAAATGGCTGCTAAATAAAGAGCAGAGTGAGTGCTAGGGTCAAAACTCTTGTTGAAGTGTTTCCTGGCAACAGGAGGTGCCTTTTTATGATATTTATGTGTCTCTTTGTCGCTGCTTTTATAGCACTATTATAAAGTTTATAGTGACAAAGATCTGTTTGCATTCGGCCCTTGCATAAAGATTCAAGAGTTATTCCCAAAGTCATGAAAACTGTAAAAATTCACTTTTTTTCCATTAACATGCTCTCATGTGCCGCACTGCAGGCCTGAAACAAAGACTTAAAGTGAAAGGGGTTCATTTCAGTGTCAGCTGTGCATTTCCATATGAATGAGGGAATCAAGTGAAGTGAAAGTGATTTGATTTAATTGAATTTGTAGTAAGTGACTGAAACAATGTCTTGGATGGGGGTAAACTGATTGGCTGACTGATGTTAATCAAAGTATGACCTTGTAATTCTGCATTTTATTTACAGAGCACTCTTCTGTCTTATTTATGTTATCCTGATAATGATTGGCATGGATCCACCAATATCTAATCTCTTGCCCCATTATTATATAACTGATTAGATTAGACTAATCCACAGCCGTGAGGTTTGCAGTGGCTATAAACCCACTGCTCTTCAACCTCCTGTGCACGTCACACTGAACTGCATTGATAAGAAGGTCCTGAATAAGGTCAGCCTTTTAAAGCCTTTTAAGGCAGTAAAACTGATAAGGCGAGAACAGTCTGGCTTCAACTTACTGTACTCTGTGTCTCCTGTGTCAGCTTGTCGTGGCCACAGCTGGAGTCTCAGGTGTTCATCTGAGTAACAGTCTTGGGGAGGAACTAGGTTAAAGAGCAACGGGTAGCTGCATATCTGCGTATACGTGCAGGTTTTAGTGCTTGTATGGCATGGAGTCACTCTGACTGTTTCAACTAATATTGACACCTATAATGTTTAATTTTATGTCCAGAAACTACCTATATAAAAGACTAGGGGTCACATAATGTGTGTTATTTTGTTTTTTATTTAGTCCAGACTGAAATATCCCAGCAGCAGCAACTTTTTTTACTGTCATGATTTCTTTGACATTCATGCTCCCCAGATGATGAATCCTAATGACTGTTATCCCCATCACATTTCTGTTCTACCGTGTTCACGTGTGTGGTTTTGAGTGAAATGTTTCAACATCGAATCGATTTTGGTCCACAAATTCACATCTCCCCCAAGATAGCTTTTTATTATTTCTCCAGTGCCACCATCAGGTCTTAATTTGGATCAATTTGCAACCAACACTTTGGTTGGCATCCAAAGAGTTGCGAAACAAATTTAATTCCACTTGTACTTTGCGCTCAGTTAATTATCAGATGTTGGCACATAAGATGATGAACATGATAAACAATAAACCAGCCAAAAATCTGTATGTTACTATTGTTAACAAGTTTCCAGGTTAGTGTGTCTTAGTCTCGTTCACATGCATGTATTTTCACAGTTTTTATTTAATCAAAACGTTCACCAGTTATCCACTATGCAGGTCTATGGGCACTGAGCAGAATCACAAAATAATTGTATTAGTCATAGCAGATGTTTAACTGCAAGCTTTTATTGCCTCAAGTGTTAATTAGAACCTGGAAGATCCTAAAAACTACTACTTCTACTACTTTTCATTGCCACTCTTAAATTTTACAGACTTCACATTAGATTATTTCTTTCGATATAGGAACAAGTTGCCCTTTCTGTTACGCTGTTCTTTAAATAAAACAGTCTGTTTGTTTTATATTTTTTAATTTTTAAATCAGTTTCTAGGCATACATAGAGAATGAAGGCATTTGCAGCCTCCATCAGGTCCAGACTTCACTTTAACATGCTGAAGTGGTGGTGTTAATGGTAACACTTATATTCTCTGCATGGAGAACATTGTGTATCCTGGCACTGGCATATGTTTACACCCGTCTGCAACTTCACTGAAGGCATGGAGGTATGCACTCACACACACACACACACACACACACACACACACATAAACTAGACTGCTTCAACTTGTATCCACTTACCAGCTGACGATGCCACCCAGAGGTGGGCTCTGTTTGCCTGGAGGAAACTTATCTCCAGCATTTTCAGAGGAGCTGCATTTCCCTTGGCAGGGTGTCACTGGGCCAAGCAGATGTGAAAACCACATGGCAGTGGGTGGGCGAGGCTGGTGAGAATCTTTGATGTTCTTTCCCTGGCACTACTTGAAATGATAAGGACTTAAAAATTCTATTTGTTTTCTATCAGAGTGGTTCAGGTAACGAGGAGGAGGAAGAACCTTTTCCACCGGGGTGGGGGGGTGTGCTGCATAGTGAGGTTTGATGAACTGGCATTTGAATCCGGAAAACAACATCGAGCTAAATCTGCCGCTCTTCCTCCTTCTCGGTAGGCTCTTGGCTTCCACATGGGCTACACTTGAGCAGGCATAAGTGTACAAATCAAAACAAGCTCAGACTCCAGAAAAGTAGATCATCCCCGGTTAACAAGAAGGTCTTCATCGTGTGACACGCAGAGGAAATGAGAAGACGTTATTAGACGCATAAGCCAACCCTTAAATATGTTTCTTGAGTTATAAACAAGTTCCTAATTTGAGCTATCGTCCTGTCAGAGATGGCTGAAGCAATTAGCAAAAATGAAAGTGAAATTTTGAGTCCCACGTTGAACTCATGTCCTTTGTTTTTGGGCTCTGGCATGCAGAGGAAACACTGGTCGAGTGGGCAAATCCATTATAAAAATAATGGATGTGAGAGATGCGAACAAAGAGAGAGTCGCTCTCAGCGTGCAACTCCGGTGGCATCAGCGCAGGCCAGTGGAAAACCTCTCTGCCTGTGTTTAATGAAACGGAAATCCACCGTACACGCCAACAAACACACCAGGAGCCAACAATGCAAACGGTGAGAATTGGACGTGTTTTGACTCGAGCAGTAGGTTGGGATTACATAAATTAAAACATTTGCTACGTGGGATTTGTTTAAAGGAAATGGCTTATAGCATCTGCGTCATCGCTACCCTCTGCTTCCAGCTACAAATCACGTCCCACCTCAAACACCTTCCTGTGTCTCTCAACCTGCAGCGCTGTTTCCATCATTCATATTCGCACGTAGTCGGGCCTAACCAGCAATTTCTAAATCCCTCAGCCTGTCATCCTGCTGGGACAAACTACACAGTAGATCCCAGAGAAGTATGGTTGTTTATAGTCTACTGATAAAAATGGGTCAGATGCACGCCTCTATCAGGTTTTATTGACTTCTCTTGGTTACACCCAATCTAGAAAAGGGGCCCTTGCAAAATAAAGCCATTGAGAACTTGTTACAGTAGAAAGAATGGCTTATGAGCATTTTTTTGGCAGAGCATGAAAAAATAAATCTTCAAATCTACCATGAACTTTCTGGTTTTAAAAAGGAGATTTGTGTATTGTGTGGGTGTTTTTTTTTTCTAAACTGTTGAAGTTATCCTTTAATTGTTTCGGCAAATCATTAAAAGGGCTGTAAACGTCCCACACGTCGGGGGCATTTTATTGAAACACGATGCCAGTGGAACATAAATATGCAACAGATTAGGCAAATCCAAAATCCACTGTCTCCGATGAAACCACTAAGCCTTTTTAGTTTTCCCTTTCTATTTTTCTCTGACATTGGCTCCTACATGTCACCTCCCACTGCAAAACCCGTGTTTTGTTGGAAATTTCTCAACAAGAGATTAATGCAGTTTCGGATTAGGGCGACAAAAGAAAATGTTCTGCCATTTTCACGTCTCAAAGAGCTTAACATCCCGGCAGTCTTTCCATGTTTCCCCCTCCTTTAACAACATGTCATAATGCCGTGAGCTTATCCACCTTTTTTTTTATGACATGACTGATGTTTTTCATGTTTGCGCTTCAACCTCGCGTCACTGGGTCGGGGACAGAAGCTGTGGCACGACCAGTTTGTCCCCGTTTTGTAGGTGCACGTGCTTGCATGTGGATCCGTGTCAGGAGTGCAGATAATATGAGCAGAAGCCAGTTTCCGTTGACCCCAGCAGACCGGCATATGTTACCACTCTGAGGTCGCAGTTTGCCTTTGTTTTTGTTTTGCAGATGTGCTGATTTTCACATGACCGCATCTTCAGGTTAAATTCTAACTTTAACGGTCAGGTCATATTGTGTCTGATGCAACTTAATGCGTTGTTGCTCTCCAACATGCAATTACACCGGGGCTCTGCATGGCTGACTGACTGGAAATCACAGCACTCTCATACGCTTCTCCCCCCCTGCTGTCATCAGCGTCCTTGGGAGTTTGTTCAACAGCAGCTGTGGCGGAGAGCAAATAAAGAAGCGATAAGAGAAAGGGGAGAGAAAGAGAAGTACTCTCAGAAAGGGAGGGATGGAGTCGGACTAATCAATAGCTGATGTACTTAACTCTTATTTGCAGACTTTCTAATCACAGTCCAGTGGAGCTTGTCATTTCTCATCAACACAGAGACCCTCTCTGTACCGCCGACTGTGCAACTCTCAAATCCCTTTCCTCTTCTGACAATGACAAATGACGCGCTGACCTTTCAGTGTGAGGTACACCTGGGGTGCTGTGGAAGTGAGGACTAAAGTCTTGGCAGGTATTCACTCCACACAGCAGGTCACAAGAAGACTCCTCCGTGCCCTTTAACTTCTAACAGTATCTCATCTGAAAGCTCAGGGGCCTTGAGTGTTGCAAATCAGCGTGTTTAACAACTTATCTTGGAAAGTCTGTTGAGTAAAACCAAGAACTGATCCCAGAAATGATGATAAGAGTGTACTTCGAGGGAATGTAATTTTTGGCTTTTTCCCCACTTTTCCTTCAATTCATCTGTTGCTCACTATTTTCTGACATTTGGCACGGTGGGTCTTATTACCAAGAACCCACTGAAGTCATTAGTACACCTAAACAGACGTTTAGTCTATTTAAAATAATAAGTTAGTTACAGGTCTTGTGAAAATGGTAAAAATGTGTCATTCAAGACAGAACATTCAAAACAGTGACACTCAAAGGTTTGTTTTTTTTTATAAACAACTTTATTAATACTTTCTCTTTTGTTAAAAACAGAATATATAAAAAAATGATTTAATTCTAATAATTGTTTTTCCAGAGAATAGTGGCTTTTGCTTCAGAAAACAGAAACAAATTGCTACTTGCACAATGTGAAAAATAAAAGTCCTTCCCCTGCAGTGACTGAGCTTAATCGAGTCAACATTAAAGAAATAAAGTTTTCCTTTTCTTACCAGAAAAAAGGTCTGTGGAAAGTTTATCATAAACACGGTATCGCTGCTACATTAAGGCCAAACCCCCTACAGACGTGTGGAAAACTTCCTTGGTAAAGTGACAATGTAGTTTCTTTTTTTGTTTTTTTAAATATAGTCTTTGAAATTAAATAAAACTTGAAATTGAAAAGCTTTTCAAAAAGCAAGCAAGTATTGCACAGACAGATCTCCTAGTACCCTTTAAAATATCAAAAAGGAAGTCACTAGCACACCCCAGAAAAGAGGTTTTCAGAGGAAGCAGCTGCTGCTGGACAAAGTCCTATTTTTGTTCTAGATAACCTTGTGGTTTCATGTCTAGTAGAAAAGCATTTTTCTGCTCTTTATTTCTAACTCTCTGTTGGCATGGAGATAAAAATGGTAGAAAGAAAATGCAGGAGTCTATGAAACTGGGCTTGTTGTTTTGGACAAGTGGCAGTTAATCAACAAAACCCGTTTCGAGGTGAAAGAGGTTGTGGCAGCAACATACTGCATTTTGTGTCCACGGGCACAGTTCTAGTGGGCTAAAAGAACCTTTAAGAAACATGGGACCATGGTGTGTGTGTCAGTCGTATGCAGAACTGTATCCAGAGCGGTGCCGCTTAACCTCTGAATACCCCCTAATTGGCTTGGAAAACATGGAACGTGAAAAACAAGAAATAAAAATATTAAAAGTCATTCACTCTATTACACCATAAAACTCAGTTATCAAATCAAAAACAGATAAGCCTTAAAATGTCAGGAAGCATTTAAAATGGAAAAAAAAAAGACTCAACCATTATGTACAGTGTTTTTTTTTAAAAAAATGCACACTCAAGAAATGGTTTGGGTTCTGGGGCTAGGAGCCTGATATGGTGTCCAAAAAAAAACAACAAAAAAAACAAATAGACAAATTCAAAGCATAAATCAGAAACAAGCAAAACTGTTTCTATTCTGTATCAGGTCAACTGATGCAATAATTTAAGGACAGATAGGAGCCTAATCTAAAATCTTGTTGTGGCAGGGAATAATGATGTTCAGAACATACACTATCGGGACAGAATGACACACAAACCAAAAAACAACACTCAGAGTCAAACTGTCGGTTCAAAGGGACAGAGGGGAAATAACAGTAAAACACACACAACATAAACACACAAACAAACACACATTAGTCGAGGGAGTGGTTTGAGTGCGTCGATCTTTGATTATGCTCAGGAGTTTTTTTTTTTTTATTTCCATAAGTTTGGTAGTTCGTTGAGTCCAGGCGGCACAGAAATGTTCCATCTTTACAGAGCCTCGATCTGGCCGCTTTAAAGTGTTCGAAATGGAGTTTTTAGCAGAGTTGTCTTTATGTGTGGTAGATTTTGTGCTCGTACTCTGTGGCAGAGCAGCTGTGGGGAGGGACCATTTCTCTGTGGATGGGTGCCGGGATGCTGCTGCGGTGTTGGTGGTTGTCGGTCAGCGTCAGGTTCAGCAGGCTGGTGCAGGTGGGCAGGTAGATGTGCTGTACGTGCTCCACCTCCGACCGACACACGGGACACAACTGTGGGAGAGGAAAGAAAAGTATTGACCACTGTGTATTTTGTTTATTATCTAAAGGCTAAAGAGGGGAAATTACAAACTTTCCTTTGGCTCACAATGCTTTCAAGTTAAACACTTGGGCATATATACGTTTTGCTTACACAGGAAATTGTGGGGGGGGGATTTACCCAACCACACTGCAACAAGTTAATGAAGGCCTCAGTCATAGAAAGGTTATGATGCCAGTAAATAAGACGCTTTCTTTCTTCCTTCTCTCATCTTAAGTTTTTACTGAGTCATTCTCAGTCTATTAGCTGGGTCACGTTTCTTAGTCGAGTTAATGGAAGTAAGATTTGCCTGGCTGCTATAATCCCTTCATAAGACAAACTCTTGCGCGCACAGACGCGCACAGACGCGCACACACACAGACACACACACACACACACACACACACCATCTGCTTCCACAAAGATGTGCAACATTTAGCTGATTAAGTGGGGGGCCACAATCAGGTCAGCAGAGTGTAAGCAAAGCTTTGGATGTTGTTTAAAGAAGCATAAAAAGGATCAGAAGCTGGAACTAAAGTATAATTAAAGAGCTTCCAGTATACCCCCAAACTCAAAGTGGACTAACGTGCCTTGAGTCAAGGACCAAAACAGAGTACAAAGCAAAACTTGCCTTGTTGTCAACTTCACTTTCATGGAGTACTTCTAAAAGTCACCATCAGCAATTTTGCCAGCTGTAGTGTCATCTCTCAGTCCATGTGACTTAAGATGCTAACCACATTAACAAAAGCCCCACCACAGAAAAGACTAGAGACGTTGAGTTGGTGGTTAAGAGTCTCACCTGAAGCTGATTGGCACAGGTCTGGCAGCACACCATATGGCCGCACGGGCAGAACGCGGCGTCGATCTCCTCCTCACAGCACAGCATGCACAGCAGAGCCTCTCTGAGCTTCTGTAGCCGCTCCTGCAGGGCTCTGCTCTGCTGGCAGCTGCCGCAGTCCAGCCCCTCGTCCTGCTGGTCATCTCTGCTCGGGGAGCGCGAAGGAGAGGAGCGCTCGCCGCTGCTGGAGCGGGTCATCAGGTCCACAACACCGGAGTTGTAGAGAGCGCGGCGGGCGTGGTCGTACACTTCCTTGGAGGTGCGTCGAATGTCAAAAACGTACTTCTTGCCTAGGTTGATGTTTTCGTTCAGGAAAAGTGAAGCTAGGTGGCCCTTAAAGTCTCTGCTGTACTGCATCATCACAGCATTAGTAACTGTGTCACACCTAGAAATGAAAAGGAAGATAAGACATGATTACTAACGTCAGCAAAATCAAGAGCATCTCAGTCGGTGGATTCCAAAGAAATTTGTATGAAGACTCGCATCTGCCTTTTTCCCCCTCACTGTTGTGGAGTGTAAACACTGCATCCCCCCCAAATGTTTATTTAGGCAACACCTATTGTTCACCCTGTCCCACAATCAGCAATGAGAGATAAACACTGGACACTCGTTTCTGAGCAAGCGGGACGAAGACATGCCTGCAAAAAATAAAATCTGCAGACTCTGAGCTACAGCCCATCCCCAAAAACAAAAAGAACAGGGCTGCCTTTTGTACCTTTGTACTATTGTGACTGACTGAGAACAATTTCATAGCTCAGCCATTTGAATTGTCCCTGCAGCCTGCAAATTTCAGAGACACACTACAACACACACACTCATTACAACACACACACACAACCATACACAGACAGTCTATGGGAAGGAGAGCTGTCGTCTTTGCTACTGAACACTGCCCTATGCAATTTCTCATTCGGGTCAAGGACG
>JAOXYL010000048.1:11394366-11407644 GCA_028564955.1 Terapon puta
TTACCAGCTTAATTTTCACATCTCTACTGTATTTTCATACATGTTAAGAAGAACATGCAAGAAAGTAGAACACTTTTTTTTTGTTTTGTGAGGATGTAGACAGAATGGAGATTTATTTTGTTGGGAAACCTCACACACCAACATGTATAAAAATGTTGGCTATATGTGTATGGATGTGCAGTTTTTTATTTGTACAGTGTAAGCTCAGGAATGAGCTTACACTGTACAAACGAAAAGGATGATTCCCTATTTGATTTCTTTTTAATCAAGGAAAAGTGTTTCATTTGTGTCAGTAAATGGAGGTTAAATCCCCTCTATCCCAGCTCACTTGGCTTCCTTTATGTATTATAGATGCATCTTATTTGCATGTGTGTGTAGTTGAAAGCATGCAGATGGGACTCAGTCTCAGGTGTGTGCTTACTGAAGTAAAATACTACCGATGGTGGCACAGAGGAGCAAGGGGGACACTTGGCAAGTTGAACACTTGATGCAGGATGATGAATTGGAGCTGGGCGTTGATGCTGTGTGTGTGTTCACGTGTGTGTCTGTGGAGGACAAAGAAGAGTGTGATGGATGATTCCAGCAGGGCATTTGTGATGACGGCCAAGATTAGTCAGCCCTGGACACACACACACGTGCACACTCTCACCAACAGGCTTTGCAGATGGCCAAAAGTGCTCTAGTGACATCACTGGCTGCTGGGATCCTTGTGAGACGCGTTTGTCCTTGTGGATTCGTAATCTGCTACATGCTGACTCAAGGTGTGTGTGTGTGCGCAGTACCAAGGTGGCATTATGCCACAGTACACAGTGTTTGACTGCTTGATAGATCACTATCTTGAGACTCCTCAGTCTTCCCTCTTGTTGTCAGCGACTTGCACACACACTCACACACATGCTAATGGTGTCGACCACACAGGCATTTCCAGCAGTAGTACGGCCGGTATTTTTCTGCTATCCTTACAGTTCGTGGAGGATGCATGTAGTACTGGTTGGTTGGTTAACACTATAGAGCTGCAGTCTTCACACACACACACAAGCTTCAGCTGAGGATTATGTAACTTACAGCCATACTGACCATGCTGCTGAGAGATGGGCATGGCTAATTTTCATTAATAATACCCTTCCTTCATCCTCACATATAAGATCCACAAATCTCAGCTGAATTTGCTGTGTAGTACGAAATTAAATGTCTCCTCTCGTATGTTAGGGTGCATCGTATTCTCTTCATCAGAACTAAACCTTTGTAAATGAGTGGTGATATATTCCATGACCGAGAACACCCTTCTCATATTAACTTCCAAATAATTAGACAGCCGGATTAACTGGGATGTGCCTAAAACCAGTGTGCCTGTATGTTTGGCCGCACAGTGATAGGGAGACTAAAATGCATAGTTTCTTTAAATCTGAAATTATTCACTTTCTGCATTTATGCTTCTCTCACAGCTTAAGTCATTGTTGGCGAAATGCAAAATGTTAGTTCAGCATTTGTGCACCTTTTCTAGTATCGTAGATAATTATTTATTATTAATAATATATTTTTAATAATACATCTATAATTATGTGTAATTTTTAACCTAGGAATCCTTCAGTTTCTGAACTGAATACCTCATTAAATGTCATTAAATGGAGTGTTGTACCATGGAGCATTTAACATACGATCAAGGTAAACCTTTTAATTTTTCTTTCTTTATGAAAAACAGTTGATAAGATACAGCAAAAATGAATGTTAGAATGTTTTAATGAATGTTCTTGACTCAAGTTAGTAAAATATTTTTGAACCGTAAAACATCTCGTTGCTGTACTACAAAGTCTAAACTTTAACCAATGGAGGGAAGAGTTA
This sequence comes from Terapon puta, assembly GCA_028564955.1. Lineage (NCBI taxonomy): Eukaryota > Metazoa > Chordata > Actinopteri > Centrarchiformes > Terapontidae > Terapon > Terapon puta. Next base: position 11,396,209 of record JAOXYL010000048.1, read on the forward strand.
GTTGTATGAAAGTTTTCAGGTATAAACCCTCCAGGCTCCATAATCACTTCAGACTGTGTTGAGGTGAAAATGGGGGAATGGGAGGTAAGTTAGAGAAGGGGTAGGGAGGGCAGAATAAATGATACCCCTTCTTTTTTCTTTTTTTTCAATTTTTCCATCTCTCTTATTTTCTACTCTCTCTTTCCTTTCTGTCTTTCTTTCATTCTTTCTCTCTTACTTTTCTTCCTATGCTCTTTGCAGTTTTTCTTTGTCCTTTGGGTGTCATTTGGGTGAGCTCCTAAAAAAGACAGAACATTCATTCATTCATTCATTCATCTTCTATACCTGCTTATTTCTGCCATGCAGGGTCACAGGGTGCTGGAGAATTTCCCAGCCTTTTGTTGAGCAGAGGAAGGAGCAGTGAAGAAGATGGATAAAGATCACTTTCAGCAGAGTTTTTCTTCAAACTAGTCTCTAAATGATTAAAGATGTGACAAAAATTGTGAAACTAGATGGCTGTCCCAATTCAGTGGTTTAAATTAAACAGAGTCAGTCTTAAATAAATATAATAAGTAATTCATAAAATTTCCATAAAGAGATAGAATCTTTTCTTGTGTGAGTAAAGTCAGACTCAAATACCAGTCGTTGATCAGACTCTGTCATTATGATTCGTGAGAAATAAATATTGCCAAATATAGTGTTTTGAGGGAAACCTTAGTTTATAAAACCACAAAACCATTGATTCATACCATGTGGATGAAGAGCATGGGTATAGTTTTGTCATGCATGAGGTCATACATGCGTATAATTTGGAGAATAGCCATTTTCATGCACTTTTGTGTTGTATATCCTTTTACATAGATGGCCATCATTTTATCTTTACTCTTCTAAGAAATACTATTGCACTTTTAAGAGAAACAAACTATTGCATAATGGAAACAGTGAACACACTGCACTTAATTTAGGGGTCTGAAAATCCCTGTAGGAATCATGTTTTATGGTTCACTTTTACAAGCTTTGATGATTGATTCTGGTTAGTAACTCATAAGACTTACACTGAGGCGCTTGGGTGATCATTTACAGAGGTTACTCTCGGGCAGGAACCACAGATTTCTTCAAAATGCCTTGAGAGTATTTCCAATTTCACAAGAAGTCTGAGTGAAAAATCCACCGTGTTACACTGTGATATTACACATTTATGGAGGGGAATTACATTGCTTGATCTTACTCAACCTTTGGAAAAATGTTCCAGAATGCATAAAACATAAGCACCTCTGTTTTAAGGTTCAAGTAATCTGTATTTCATTGGCTCGGACAGAATAGTAACAAGAGAAATTTTTGCAGTCAGAATTAATCAGATGGAAATTTGATGTCATAGCAACCCTTGCAGTGAGCAAGGTGTCTGATATTTCTTGTCTTTTTGATGCTTCATAACACAGGTTTGTTAAGCTTACAGCCTCTCTTCAGCCGTCTCTCAGTTTTCCTTACATAAACCAAACTCGATCACACCATGAAGTGCTGTAATTTGTTGAACTCTTGTCTGGTCAAGGGGAAAGAAGAGTCATTCAATACAGAAGGTAATTTGTACCATTTTTACAAGAAATGGTTACAGATTATGTGGAAACATGAATAATTTAATCACGTGGTCACAGCGGTCGCAGATCTTGGTTCAGTGTTTTATGCTTTTGCCTGATGCTCAGTTGAATAATTTTTAACAACCATTTTAGTTTTTAGTTTTCATGTGTGCAAGAACTCAAAGTATTCTTCACACTTTCACAGTCACTGTCTTCTTTAATCAACATTTTTACTCGTAAAAAAAAAGAAATTAGCAGTTGCATTAACTTCTATAGTAATGTAACAAGTACTGCTAAGGAATGTAAAATGTTTGATCTAATTAACCTAATAACTTGTTGTCACTTATGAAGTGCTGTCTTTATGTCTCCACTATTACAACTACTACATGTCTTCTAACAAGTTGCTAATTTAGTAGTTCTTACTGTGTTGAAATGAAGATGGTTACATTTAAATTAAACTTTTCATTAGGATGAGAAATGATGCTAAAATGATAGATACACATGCTCACTGTATGAATTAGTTTTAATTTAGTTTTAGTTTTAACTTGTCAAATGTCCCCTATTGGATACAGGCAACAGAAGGCCATAATTGTCTGATTGTGTGATGTTTCAAGAGTTTTTTAGTGCCTTTGTTGCCTCAGGGCTAACAGTCATACAGGACTTTGCAGTCTGTTATGTGTCAGAGAATCAATATAGTTCTGAGCTGCGGACTCGCTTCATCTTAACCCTGCCTGTTCCAGACCAGATGCTCATATATGTCTATAGGTGCTTATGCACAGCACGCACATCGCATCTGCATGTCTATACTTTTACTTGCTCCTTTGTGCTTATGCTTGCCTGTGTGTGTGCCTGAATCCCCATTGAATTCAGCAGGGCCTTGTTTAGACACGTTCACATCTGCCCCACTGTACCCATTCCACACGGCTCACTGAACAGTGCGCAGTTCAGAGTATGTTACAAGCACTGCCCAAGGGAGATTCTGGCATCCATGCTGAACACTTAAAATAGCAACCATAAATAACAAAAGAATGAGATTAAAGATGTAAGAGCTAATGAAATGATGTTCATTGTCAGTACCACTTTTTACAATAATGATTATTCTGTTTACAAGCATTGAAGACACGTTTTGCCCGATTATGTAAGGACAAACATGACTGTTGCTTTCAAATAATGCGAGATGGGGTGGATATTATTTTTAGGCAGAGTTGTGTAATGGCTTGTCTTTCTCATTAGAACGCCAAGGATCAAATGGCAGAGGAGGGCTGGAGTGATGGAACATGTGGATATCCTGAAGTGAGGAGAGGAAAAAGACCAGATGGGGCCAAAATGGCCTGGCAGTAGTAATCTGCCTCATTTCATGGACTGCAACAAGGACATGGCCAAAAGAGGTGCAGGCCTCAGAGAGACTCACAGGACTAGATAAGTAGGTTTAACCTCTCACTTACACTATCAGTATCCCAAATGAGGCTGTTTACATAAGATTCACTGTAGACTTACTCATGTTATAGTGTGTCTTGGTCCCTTTTGCCAAATAATATGAAGTTTTAGTTTAAGAATCAATGCAAGGAGCTGCCGTGTCTTGGTCAAGCTGAACTTCCTGCAATTGTTTTAAGTGAAGAAACTGACCATCACACTCATGAACTTGATTTGGTGACTAGATTGTCACATTTAGTTTGCTTTACGAAGGATAAAACTCATACTAAATATAATATATAATAATAGATATAATATTTCCCTTTTTCTGTTTAGCACGGCACAGTTGCTACGATGCCACACGGGAGGGCACACCGATGCAATTGTAACTTTGATATTTACAGTTTCAGCACATCTCTTAGCACTATCAGTGTGTGTGAGTGATAAATGTGGCTGGAATATCATTTGCGCACCTACATGACTCACCCACACATACACACGCACACACCCACATGATCGCACACACAGTTACACAATCAGCACAAACGTTTTCTTGCTGATTCAGTCCATTAGGAGACATTTTCCCTCACCCAGGTGTGCAGCTGAAAATGTGTAGCGTACATTCACTGTCTGAAAAATACCTGTGTACCTCCAGAATAAATGGGCTGTCACCACAAGGCGCTGGATACTGTCAGCCAAGCAGCATTATGTGTGAGGCTGAGAAATGCAGGGGGAAGGCAAATCAATCCATATTTTGTGTTGTTCCCGCTGTATTTCCATCCACATACAACCTACACGTGTACGGCCTTTGGAATGCTGTGCTGAAACTTTTAGAAAAGCAGCAATTTGGTTGTAGCAGACGTTAAGAATGAACTCTGTGAACTACAAAGATGGATTTAAACATGCAAGCAAAAGTAAAGCACACTTTATGCTGACTTCAAAAAGCGCATGTGACAGCTTTCATGGAACTTATAAGAAAGTGAAATCTCCAAGCGATAGCAAGGCGGTTTATCTCTAAAGGCAGCCACAGTCCAGGCCTGGAGGCTCTGGAGGGAATCAGGCACTGTGTGTGTGTATGTGTGTGTGTGTAAAGTCTGTGTCACAACGTCATTGTCAGAACTTTCTTCCTGCTATCTCTCCTGCTCTGACGTGCTCTGTCTCTCTCTTGCTTCAATCAGACTAATCATTTTCCCTGTTAATTGCTTCTTTACCCTGCAGAGCTGTCATGTCTCAGACAGACAGACTGTGAGGAGAATAGTGAATTTATAGATCTGATGTGTTCTGTGCTACACCTGTTCCAATGTATCAACCCATACTCTGATGTGGTGCTCACATTTAACAGTAACCTATCGAAAACACAACAGCTCCTATTGTGGCGGCGTCCTTGGCATGAACTGTTTTAAGTCGAAGATTTGAAGTTAGAAATGTAACACCAAAGTACAAAGTACAGCAAGTGCAAACAAGATTTTGGTCAGCAGCAAAGTAATGAAACGTAAATTCTTATGTTATGTAATGATCCTCACTCATGTGCATATAGTCCATGTGCTTTTGCCCTGGATAGATAAAGTGGAATCAGTGGCACACTGACAACCTCCATGTCATCAATGACTTATGTAATAAAGCCTGGGCTCTAGCCATAGTCTCTGATCATTTTAAATCCTGCTAAATGGAGTATATTAATGAGTTAGCATGTGTCTAACTCCTGATTATGCACATGACCTACATACAAGCTATTTCTTGAGCAGTAAACTGCCCATGTTGCCTAGGATGCAATAAATAGTTGTGATTATACATAAGAAATATCAAACAAAAAATACAAAACGTCTGCAGATAACCAGCTGACAGTGCGTGGCTTTTGGAGAATAGCTGGTGGGCGTTTTGCACCAGTATCATCTCATTTCATCTCCAGACAAAAATCCCTTTTTAAACTGCTTTTCTAAAGAGGTTTATTGATAAACAGAAATCCATAGAAGCACATTAGCCAAAGCTGGGACATTGTAAACCAAGTCTGGACTATTACGACGGTTTTAATTGTGGAACAAACTCATCACTGCCAAAATAGCTCATTTAGTTAAAATCTAGCAGCAGCAGATTTCAGCCTTGTCTCTGTGTGTTGTAGTGAGTCCCCTTTTCACTGCTGTTGGAAATGCCGCCAGCATATATCACTGGCTATTCATGCAGACAAATCGTGGGACTGTAAAAAAAGATAAATGCAGGCCTTGACAGTCCTGAAATTCTTCCACAAGTTATGATCTGATAACGCATGCTCAGATCGCGAAAACTTCTGATTTTACATTCACACTTTTAGCCATTTTGCTGACACTGTTCGTTCAGTGTGGGAGCAGGTAACAGGTCAGTGTGTTGCCCAAGGATCCTGTCACATTGCATTAGTTGAAGTCAGGTTTAAGCCCGAGACCTTTCAGTTGCAGCTCCCGTACCAAAGCAGAATCATCACTTTTCTTTTCCAGCAGCGGGAACAGGAGCGCACATTTGCATAGGCACTGCCTCGACACAAGGTGCAAAGACACACGGGGAAAATCCAAATGCACCTCTTTCCCCCGCAGCCAAACAAGACATCACTGTCATCTCTCACCCATTTTATGTATCGCCCCTCTCTCTCGCTTCTTTTCACATGCCCTAAGTACTTCTCAAGTCTGCTGTCAGTGCTGGCTCTTGTTGTCTCTGCCCTTCCTCATAGATCTTTGGTGCGCAGAATCAATGTAGGATAAGAGTCCTCGAACGCTGGCTGATGGGCATGGAAAGGATGGCCAGACAAGTATAGTTCAAAGCTGACAAGCTGTGTCTGGACACACATTAAAGCTTATTCAATGCTTTCTGTGTCACCTTGCCTTAGGACACAGAGAGAGCAGGGAGAGAGAGACAGAGAGAGAAGAGGGGGAAATGTTCATGACTGGATGAGCATTAGGGAGAAATGAAGCAGGATTAAAAATGAGCGATAGAGGCACTACACAGCCTCCATACTCCTCTAAGACATATTTTTATCTATGACTAATAAGCATCAATGTAATTTCATTCTGCTTGGCCTTTGTTTCATGTCTTTAAACTAGGGAACCATATCAGTCTGCTTTTGGTGGTTAAATGTTGGTATAAACAACAACAAGCATCATATTTTAATTACATGCACTGCAAGACAGAACAGTGCAATTGTTGTAGTCTGAGCGCATGGCCACACTACTAAGTGGCACAGCATAATTCATTTACTTGTCTTTGCAATATAATTGTTGCTGGGAGCTTTGCGACGCAGTACTCGTATTCTTGATCGCTTACCAAGCACCAGCTGGCTGTTTGGCTGGCTGTTCATACTGGCTACTGTGCATATTGGATGGTACCACACAGCGTAATATGAATGTTTCCTCCAATTTGGACTCTTTCCCTTTAGAAAAGGTCACCACTGTCAAGATGGTTTGCAAATGGTCAACAGTGTGTTTATTGCATGTCAAAGGTCGCTGAACTCAGTCAAAAGCAAATTTACTTGCCTCAGTAAGCAAATCTTTCAAAATTAAATCCCTTTGGTTCAATTTTTTGTGAATGGTGCTGTCACCAAGCTCTTAAAGATAATAACTTCAAATAGGAGTATTTTTCTCTCGATGGTTTTTAAAGTCAATATACCTTATATTTACCATGCACCATCTTGTAACCTTGTCATTTGAGTGCACCTTGTCAGCTTTGGCATTAATGGCATATAGACACACGTGTGATTAGTTGTCTTTGCATGCAGTCCTTGTCTTGTGAGAAATCTAAGGACAGAGTGCACTGAATCTCCGGTATAAATGCTGTTTTGTTTTGCAAATTAGTTGCCAGAAGAATGTTGTATCGGTAAGTGGGAACGGAAATCAACAGGGAAAAAGGTTTCCCCATCTTAGGCAGTCATTGTCTGATTTTATTTCTCCAGGAATATGACTACCATGTTACATTTCGATAAACCCAACACTGTGGAGTAGCAGAAGTACAAACATTTACTTAATTAGATGACTGTTACTACAATGACAGCAGCCAGTCTTGATGATGCCGGAGTTGACACTAGTTTTCATGAACAGAGGATGTAATCTGTGTGCCCAAAACTCCACTATCTTTTTCTTCCTCCTGTAGAGTGTTTTGAACAATAAAGAATCTAAATATCCCAGGTCAACTGCTGTATCACAGGTTCTCTAAAAGATGGTGAAGGCGAATCAGTTATGCTATTAGATAGAGAAACGATTCACTAATTAAACAGCTATGATCAAGTTGTGGGTAAATTAGCGTATATTCAATGCATGAGCTGTGGATGTGTGTAGAGTGGCTCGGTCACCTTCTCTTCATAGGGAGGGACAGTAACTTTGCAGTGCTGTGTTTGTCTGAAGTGGAGTGCTGGCTCAGGTCCAGATTGGCACTCCTCCTGGCGACTGTGACAGCTGCCAACACCGCTGCCCATAGGGGTACGTGATATGTAACGTGGACCTCAACAAAGCATAAGGCCACAAATCAATCTTTTCACATTGTGTTAAAGTCCTGAAGCACGTCTCCCCTGTGGGCCTCTATTGTCTGCCATATCACAGCTACAAATGATAGCGGAAAGGCTATGTTAATTTCACTTGCAATTAAAGAATGAATTAAAGAAATCAAATGCAATAGATCGTGCTGGATTTTTTAGACCGATGGCTGTATGAATTGGAAATTGTTTCAGACTTGACTTGTGTTTATTTCCCATTCCCTGGAGCATGCTGGGATGAGCCCCATGAATCCTGGTTAGGAATAAGTAGGTATAGAAAATAATTCAATCTGAGATCAAGAATGTGTTGTGAAGACATTCTCTGGTTTTAGAGCTGCTGTATCTACACTTCGTATAATTGCAATTCTTGTACCAATCTGCTCGACCATGCTCCATTTGTAAGGTGATGAACACCTCATGCTTCCATCTAAAGCTTTACCACATTTTGTATGAAGATGGAAAGACTTGTTTGCCATTCCCTGCCTGTAACATATCTCAGAGCTGCTGGAGCTCGCAGTCTATCTTTAAATGCACTGGGCACAAAGGCAGGAAACATTCTTGATAGGTCAGTCCATCACAGACCAGACCAGAATGAATGAACACAAAATGTTTTCCCACTTTAATGTTTATGACTGTGGAAATGTAGCAACATTTCTGATCACTGATTTGCAAAGCTCCCTTGTTTTCTCTCTCTCTCTCAGTGTTTCTGTATAATTTGAAGTAAGTGTACATAATTAGGACTTACCACCCAAAACATGTCCATAACTGGCAGCAGCTCTGGGGCCACATTTATAAAACTGTATGTAGGATTTGCGTCAAAAGGTGGCGTACGGACAAAACACAGAACGTGCACATGCACAAAAATATTCTGATTTATAAAACTGTGTCCATGTACGTCATATGCCAGTTTCCCTTTATAAATCACAACCAACTGGAATTATAGCGCTCCTTTTACGGGTGTCATGCCACGCCCATAATTGCCTATAAATAGTCAATGAATGCCCCTAATTCATATCCGTTCAGCCTGACTGCATGATGATCACCATGGTGACATAAACAGATATGATAAAATACAGATATGACAAAATAAGAAAGATCATGTATTGTGAAAAAGAAGATCTTATTTGGGAGGTCAACACCAGAAAAATAACTTTGCTGATGAACACAAAGTGAAAAACAGTGGCAGCATGTGGAGGGCGCTGTTAATGCTGCTGCCTCTGAAGATTGGCTGAAATAAAGAAGTTGGGGTCAGAGGACCCCGGAGCTCATTCCCCTTTATTAAAAACTGGCAAACTGGCTTTATTAAAAACTGGGATTATTGGAGAGTCCGTCTTAATTGGAGCGGTGACAGAGACGGAGGGGACACAGCTGCACAGCTGACTCAGGTAACTTATGTGATTCTAATCACCTTGTTTAAAACGAGGATATCAAATGCATTTAGGGTCTTTACAGGTATGTTTTTAAAAAAGGGGGGGATGGAAACTATTTTAGTCGCTGAGTGTTCAGTGGGGATTTTGTTGAGCGTCTTCACTGATGCAAAGACTTCATCAACGAAGTTACTCAGGAATTTAAGGAAAATGAAAATGCGTTGCATGACATGTAACCTCCGCACATTCTTTCCTGCTCCCTTTTGTCGAGCATATGAGGTGGCTGTCACATTCACTGGGCCTCTCTACTGGCATCCTCGCTATTGCTATGGAAAAGTTTTCTTTTCAAAACGCGAGTAATTGCACGTGACTTGGCACACCTGCCCCACATTTCCAACAGCGAGCACCAAACGCAAGTGCTTTCCGACAGATATGGAGTAAGCTTCACTTTGGATCCGAGTTCACTGAGTCAGGGGGATGTTTCTAGGTCAGTGAAACAGTCAAGTAGTAGTATACATTTCAGACATACTGTAGATTTCGCTTGAGATGGCGAGAGTGTGCTATGCTTTATTTAGCTAATCCAGGCCATTGGAGCAATCTTGTCCTTGTTTCATGTTTCGTCTCTTATTCATGGCTAAACCGACATGCCAGTCGTAAATGTTTCATTCTACAAATGAGGAATAAAGAATGGACTCTATTTATAGCAAGGGCAGAGGAAACACTGTTGTTCAAAATCAGCTCATGCTTGAATACCTATTTCCTGTAGTACAAAGGGTTTTTTTTTTTTTTTTGGAGTTAAAATGTCTCAGGCCTCCACACTTTGAATGTACTGTCGCCAAAAATGATTCAATTCAAGTGAATTTTATGACGCACGTATTTATTCTGCCAGACATGTTAACACATTGCATGCAAGATAAGATTAGCAAGATAAGACGCTGTATTAAAGATGTTGGACCCGTCAACCTATCATTACTGTCTGTAATTCATCCAGATAGAGGCGTGATGATAGACCTGTATTATATATGGAGGCAAGAAAGAGAAGATCTTTTTTTACAAAGCTGCACAGCACTCATTAAGGATCTGGAGCCTAGAGATGAATCTTGTTTTTTGGAGATGACATTTCAGCCTGCGGACCAGACAGACTGTGAGCGGTGTTCAAAGTAGACAGTTCGAGTGCTGCGTGTGATGCTTTGTTTGGGGTAACAACATCACTGAGGCTCTTCATGTGCTGAGTGAGAGCCAGACTGAGCTGGATGTGCTCGAAAATGTGGCCAATGGAGAAGGAGAGAGTCACCCTCTGCTGGTGCAGTTTCTCACAGTCTCAATGGCTTGAATACCTCTCCAAAAAAAAAAACTTTTCTTTATCTTTTATTTATTTTGCTTTTATATTTGCACTGTGCCTTTTAAAATTACAGTCTCACCAAACTGATGCTTAGGATGTCAAATACAGATTTTTATCTGTATGTTTTACACATCTACAAGTACAGAAAACATTGATACAAGATGAAATATACCATAGTGGAGAAAATAAACCTCCAGCTTGTTCAAACAAATCATTTTTGGTAGAATTGTGGAAGTTGTTGCACCTTTTTCTTTAGCTCAAACTATCCACCCACAAACCTCCTCCTACTCCAAGATCAGACCACTAGATGGAGGCATTGCTCTGTTTAAATCCTGTGATCTCGTTCTTTTCACAGTTTGACCTGTTGGCTACTGTTTCCAACAAAGTCAAGTTTTTACATTAAATTTAAGAATGGAAGACTATTGGAGTTATTGGGGGTCTGTAAACAGATTTTTTTTATGTCCCTTTTTTTTTTCTTTTATTGGTTTCAGAATTACCACGTTGGGCTCAGTAAGTGATGTAGTGTCTCAGATAATGTATTTATAATTACTGCATAAGTTTTATTTTCCCAATGTGCAGATAAAAAGGAAGTCTATATAATTGATCAAATTAAGTGAAATTACAGTCTGCCTAAATTAAATACAAGTCTTTAAACTTTGGCTGAAACTTTCAATGCACTGCTCTTCATCATCTTTTGAATTGAGACATAAATATGGTCTAAATATTATTTAGTTAGTTTAATATGGAGAGGGAAACTAATAGTTCAATTACGAGGATGAATGATGACAGTAATAAAGCTTGACATTGAATAAATTGAGATGAAATTGAAATATAATCAAATAGCATTTTCCCTTCAAGAAAGTAACTTTCTGTCATTATGTCCAATCCCGATATTGCAGCGGGCCAATTAAGCAGTCATATTAGTATACATCGCTCAAGAGTGATGGCTGAATTATGGATTGAATTAACTCCCTTCTACTGCTGAAGTGGCAGAATACCCATTAGGTATAATTAGGGGGAACATATCTAATGGCACAGCATTAAAGGTAAAAGAAAGAAAGATTGAAATAGGATCAGATGAAAAACGCTGCACACAGGTGGAAGTGTCGGCGTCACCGCTTAGACTCTCTACATCACAGCGCAGATTAACAACACTCATGCTACATGTGGTACTACAGCCCCAAACTCCCTCGTCGTTTTACCTTCCCTCATTTCTCTCAGAACTTCAGTGCCTGTTAGTGTGTGCGTGTGTGTGTGTGTGTGTGTGTGTGT
>JAOXYL010000048.1:11407744-11420814 GCA_028564955.1 Terapon puta
GTTTTACCTTCCCTCATTTCTCTCAGAACTTCAGTGCCTGTTAGTGTGTGCGTGTGTGTGTGTGTGTGTGTGTGTGTGTGTGTCGTGTGCATTGCCCTGTGGGACAGACGTGCAGGGCTTTTGATTCACACTGTGGCAGGCCAGTCTCAGAGGAATATACTGTGACAGTCCCTCTCTGGCTGAAGAAAAGATGGAGTCTGCTCGCCCAGAGAGCCCAAGGGACAACTTTCTTTCCCCGTTCACTCCACTTTTTTTTCCTCCATTTTCTTTTTTGCTTCGTCATATTGCTCACACACTCTGCTGGAGTCTCTTGAATAACATGTTCTCTCCTCTCCCAATAATACGAGAGTCGTGCACCGACAAAGACACACACACACACACACACACACACACACGCACTCCTTATCCTAATCTCTGCTGCTTTGAACACTGACTTTATCCCGTCTGACTGAGTGAATCTTTATACAGCCTCTCTGCACACAGTCTGTGGGGATGGTAATAGGAGAGAGCTGACTTCCCTGTGAGCTTTCTGCAGCAGTAGGCGGAGTGAGTGGGGAATTTGCTGCCTGTGGATGTAACGCTTCAATAACCCAAAGACATGGGACCTGATTCCATGCCTTCGCCATCCCGCTTGTTTCATTTCCCCGTTCCCCTTTTCTCCTTGCATTTTTACTTCACTAACATTTATCCTCTTGAAATGGGTTGGGAATTCCTTTTTTTGTTTAATTAGGCAGCTAAATCATTTGATTTTCCTTGTTGTCTGCTCTTGAGGGGGTCCAGGAGTTAAGTACCTTGCTAAAGATTATTTTCAAGAGGAAGTGTTCCATATTCATGTGAGATTAACATATGGTGTTTTAACAATTTTGTGACTGTGACATTTAAACAGCTGATCTTTGAATTTACAGCATTTGGTTTCAGGCCAGTTAGTACCTTTTTAACTACAATCCTATGTTTAAAAGTGTTTTTTTTTTTTTTACTTTAAACAAGTGAAATAGCAAAAACACGGATATTTGAAGGCAGAGAGGAATAAAAACCTCCATTTTATTTCATAAGCATGCTGGAATGAAGCACCCAGAGTCAGATCAAATTGTCCTTGGATCAAATTGGATCGACTATCAAAGCATCCACAGGAAATTAAGAGCAACTGTCGTTGTGTGTGGTGGAAGCGTGCAGCTCCTTGATGTGGGCAATGTCTCTAACCGGCAACATGTGACTGACACCAGATCTGACGCTCGACTAAGTGTCTCATCACATGCCACGCACATAAACAATGCCATATATTGGACGTGTGCTTCTGTGAAGTAGAGAGGCAGAAGTGAAGCAGATTACTGTGATAGTGTGCTATTTCTGAACAAAAAAAAGAAACAACTCAATACATTCACAGCTTAATACATGCTTACATTCGCACCAAATTTCTGTACATCTGTAGGCCAGCCTACACTAAAGGCAGTGCTGCCTGTTAGCTCCACTGTCCATGTCCATGGCACAGAATATATGAGGAGCTCGAGCCCACACAAGACTTACTGGACAGTTCTGCTGAAATCACTGATTGGATCGTACAGTGCCTCAAAACTTGCCAGATTAATTTGAATATCAAACAGAAGATAGCTGCTCCAGTTGAAATGAACCCTACTGCTATATGTGAGATAAAAGTAATGTTATGTAACACTTAGATATGTTGTAAATCTCAGTGGCGGAGCTGGACGGTACCGAATGAATGACTATGAGAGAACTGGTAACATCTGTGCACTCACAACACAGTGAAGTTACTCTGAGGCCAGAAAGGCCGCCGTTATCTAATCCTCGTTTTGACTGAGCTACTCCTGGCAACTTTCCTGAATGACAATGCTGCATTTCAAGACTGGAGCAGGGAGAGCCAATCATTCACGCTGTTTTGTATTCACGCCACATCTTCCCACAATTGTCTCCCTCGCTGTTGGCGTCCTCTGTCAAGCGATATTCTGTTCCCATCGCAATCTCATTTAGCAATTTCAGGGTAGATTGATAAAATTCAGGAAATATATTATTCATTTTTGAGCTAACCATAAATGTTTCTTGGTAGTGTTTAGTTTGTGGGGTTTTTTATGTTTTGTTTTCATTTGGCTCATTTGCTCATTGTGTAGAGCATTTGCTCATCTCATTATATGCATTAAAATAGCATTTTCAAAGGTACAGTTTGTACACATATCATTTAAGGTGGTATGTACTTTCATGTCTTCATTCATTCATTCTTTCTTTCTTTCTTTCTTTCTTTCTTTCTTTCTTTCTCTCTTTCTCTCTCTCTCTCTCTCTCTCTCTCTCTCTCTCTCTCTCTCTCTCTCTCTATACCTGCTTATAGTGACCATACAGGGTCGCAGGAGTGCTGGAGCCTGTCCCAGCTATCATTGGATAAGAGGCGTGGCACACCCTGGACTGAACCCCAGTCAGTCGCAAGGCACTTATTTAGTCTTATGTTAATCAATTTGATGTCTCCTCCTGTATTAATGCACAGTATTTTGGATTTTACTGCATTTTAGATAGGCCATCATTTACTTTTAAACAGGGCAATATATATAGAGTTGCACCTTCCCTTTCATTCATATTGAAGTATTTTGTTTTACTTACACTAGATGGGGCTGTCCTGTGATGAAAAAATGTCATGGGATATCCAAGCAACAGGCAGGGTTTGCTGCTACCTTTTCTAAGCTGATTATCCAGTTATGTTTTGCATATTTATCCCATCAAATGAAAAAAAATGTGCTTGCTTTACATAAGCTTACATTTTACAAGCGCACTTGGTTTGATTGACTGACTGCCGTTTGATTGACAGGGTTTCCATTCATGTCAGAGCGATGTGAAAATAAACTCGCCTGCACTCGCCGTGTGTTTGAAAATGTAAGGACATTTCTGTGTTTGATATTTGTGAAAGTTAACCTGTCAGTGCAGCCCCACAGCTAGAAGTGATGTCTGTTTTGAACATTCACTGTGTTACTGCACAATGATTATGTAACCTCTGACAGTAATAAGAGTGGACATGATGGTCGCTGTCATAGGTTTTCTACTCTTGTCTCTGCATATTTATTTTCACACTGTGCTGTTATACTCTGTTACCATAATGTGCTCTTCAGGAGGACCTCACAGTACTGGGGGTACAAAGAAAACACCTGCTTCAGTTATTCCCATCTCCAAATAGGCCTCTGCCATCATCTCCCCAGCTTGACACTTTTTCATTCCGCTCGGGTGCACACAGCCTGTCCTCTGTTGTGTTTGGGTCCACTGTAATATCACTGAGCCTGATAGGAAAAGCAAAAATACACCCTGCCTGCCAATCCTATGCCTTTAATCCAGGGCTTTCTGCACAAGTCACCCAGAGCTGATGACATTAACTTCTAATTAAACACGTCTAGCGACTGTGCAAGTCCGAAACCAACATATTAAAGGAGGGAGATGAAGAAAAAACCTAAGAACAGACTGAGCAAACCAGCTTCCTCTCAGATCTGCGCTGAAGGTCAGAATATTGTTTAGGCAGCATCGCAGAAGCATCAGGTAGAACGAGCGGAGTAATTAAGTGAGATAATCCTCACACTTTTTTCAGTGGAAACCTTAAAATTTGCCGTAGACCCCAAGGGCTCGTTTTTGCACAGCGCAGTGAGCTGTGCAATGAGAGTAATTACTAAATCCCACCCCCCCTTTTTTTTACCTTCCTGCTCTTTCATGAGCAGACCTGGGACCTGTGTTAAAGAGCAAATTTTATGGTACCATACAACACTGTTTGGATTGTGATATTTGCACTGATGTAGATTTGCCTGTTCAGGTTTTTATCACCGATCAGGAAAATTAATGAAATGCAGCTCATGCATTTTGCATGAGCTATTGTGATACTCTCACATTATAGTCATATTTCTCACTTTATATTGTATGTACTTGAATTAGTCCAGATAGCCTTTGGTTTAGTTCAGTAATGCTTACTTTTAGATAAGACAAGTTTCTGCGCTGTGTTGAAAGTCACCTTTTCTAAGCTGAGATAACAGGACATTTCTGCACAATATATTATCTTATTGGTTCTTTTTGGCCCTTTTTAGAAATGAAAATACAAATTCATTTTCCTTCCAGTCTTTCCAGTTTTTGATAACCGTAAAAATGCTGCATATGATTTTATACTATTTTATACTGTATTATCACGTCTGCGTTGCATATGCTGTCAGGGTCATCGATATACTTACTGGCCCAGTGCTGGTAGCACTATGTCATCTGATATTCCCACCAAAGTAGGGGAGCCTTTACTTGGGAAGGAGCCATTAACCATGGCAGCTCCTGGGCCACTTTTAAAAGGGAGGCGACGTGTGGGGGAAGAAAATCCAGTCAGTTCTAAAAGGCTGGCTTTTTATGGTCTAATGTAGTCTATCAAAAAGGCTCTCTGTGGCATGAAATGGGGAAAACTCAAAGTGATAACAAGGGTAGTGGCACAGGTCAGTCATTGCCCATGGCAGTTGTGGTAGGTAGAGGAACAGAGAGATGGGAGGTCACTATACTTTGAAAACATGAGAGGAAGAAATTGGATGCGGAGGATTGAGTTTAGGATGTGGTTTTGCAGGGATGCGGCAGCAGGCTTGTGTAGGGAGGTGTTGAGTGGGAGTAACTAACATGTGAAAAACTCCTAAACTGTAATGCCAGCAAGCTCACTTGGAAAACCACGAGGCCAAGAAGAGATTTTGCACATATCATATTCATAGTACAACAGTATTCAAGTCGTCTTCTTCTCTTGTGTGATTTCACTGCCGTTGTTTCTGGTTAAAGGTTTCACCACACCACACAAAGCACAACTTAAGCAAGCAAATGTGAAATTCTATATATAGATTTATAGTCATTTTCATTTCAAGCTCGTCTTCTTCTCCTCATACACAGTGTTAATAATTGTGTCAAATCCAAATCCATCAATAAAAATATCAAGCAATTAGGCATGCTTAAAATTAGACACCCAGGCAAAGGAAATGACAAATATTTGTCTCCATATCTTGAACAGTGTTGGATAAAGAAGTCATTGTCCACCTTATCAATTATTACACATGTATGAAGATTTTCATCTGTTGATGCTGCATTGCTGCACAACTCTAATGTAATGTGTTCAAAATCAAATGTGAGATCTCTTAAGAAAAACTCTATTACAGTAAAAGTGAGGTTAATATCACCATAGGTTTATATGTGTGGTGTTGATGATCTCTGACATTGTTTGTGAATTTTGGCTTTTTTATATTTTATTCATGCCCTGAAACCTGTAAAAGGCCTACCCACAGTCAGTCCCACTGCTCTCAAAATGGCCTATAAAATGTTGCTTTCTTGAACAGATTGTGAATAACAAACTGTCCCCAGTTCCCCATTGCCCAGTGGCTCATTTTCAATGGAAATGATGAAGGCTGGTGATTAACATGGGAGCCATATTGCCATTAATGATTCCTGAGTTTGTGTCTCCTCGACTTGGCCAATGCGAGAACAGATGGCCCCACGGGTGGAGTCCAGAGACGCTCGCTGTGCCTCTGACAACTTTGAAAAGTAAGCGTATGCGTGAGTCAGTTTATGTCTGAACATTTGTGCATATGCGAATGTGTGTTCACGGCGTGTGTAGCGTTTTCATAGCAGCGTTTGCTCCTGCGGGCCACTGCTCGAAATAAGAACGTGCTCTTAGTCAGCCAGTGTGGTTATATAAGAAAAAGAAAATCCAGTGTGTTTGCATGTTTGAATTTTTTTTTTTTTCAATGCCTGCATGCTTTACCGCTGCCAGAACATGCCTGCAGAGTTCACCTCAGGCGGAGGATGTGTATGCTTCCTGTCAGTAGATAATTTTTTTCCATCTCCATCAAATGCAGGTGAACATGCAGCGGGGGTCTCTGTCTACGTCGCTTCCACTGCTTGTTTGCTAACAGGCTGCTAGCCGCTCTCCTGTGTTTGACAGAGCTGTGACTGGCAGAAACAGTTACAGGTGTTGTACAGCGTGTCAGTCTAGCCTCCAGCTTACCCCCCCTCACCCCCTCCATTTTTCCCTAAGACGAGAAACTTGTTGACATGAGAAATGCCAGACAAGATAATGACAGGAGGCAAAATGTTGACATCTCACGGTGGCATCTGTTGTCTTCTTCACCTATTTTTCAACTCTGTCAAGCACACAAATGCTTACCCTGGCATATCGTCATAGACATGCTGGTATCCCACCTACTCTCACTGGATGATAATAAAATGAACCGCATTTTCTATGAAATAATCACCATAACATGTTTTTGAGGGTGAGACAGCTCCACAACAGATGATTATGATGGTAAAAACGCATGGAGAAGCACACAATAGTAACAAATTGTAGCAAAGAATTGTCACAGTAGTGCCTTTGGACAACTGTGTGATAATAAAATAGATGCAACGTATCACAAAAAATGACAAAAAACACAAAATGTTAAGAGTGTGTCATGTTGAGATTCCCAGTAGTTACTAATTCACTACCACAAAGTCAAACTCGGAAAAGTTATTAAAATATGAAAATCTAACATGACCTTGTCTCACTGTTTTTAAACATGACATTGGTGTGTAAATGGAATAATAATATTTTGAAATGAGAGCCGAATGGTAATGCGCTTGTAAATTCTCACATCTTTGTTTTGTTTGAAGATTTTTTTAACAAGACTCTATCAAGGCGCTCTCCTTGACTTTTTTCATTCACTTGTCTGTTTGTTATCTCTCCCCGGCCCCTAGTCTTCAGTCCCTTGTTCCACCCACCTTTCCCTGGATCCACTCCCTGCTGTCCTTGCCAACCTTCTAGTCATCTACCCTGTAAATTCTGTCTTCTTTTTTTTTACTTCACTGGCAATAAGCTGCTCTGGGACTATGAACCAGCATAAAACTGCTCTTATTTCGTGGCGATGTCAAAGAAAGTGTGATCCAACAGGGGGAAAAGGGAAAGTAAAGAGAACTGCCTGAGGTGTAGAGTTGCCTGGCAACAACTTCCCACCTTTGTGTGAGTTGGCCTTCATCAGCAAAGACATTTAGAAACACTCCAGCATAAAAGTTGGTTTGCACACACTGGTGAGAGGCAGGCACAAGAGAAAAATAGAGGCAGTAGGTGAAAAGGAACTGCTGAGGAATAACGTGTTACCACACAGGATGGCCGGCGCTGACAGTTGGGTTTCGGGCAAACAGTGCAAGCAGTATGCCTCATCGTTTAAATCTTCTTGCACATTCAAACTGAACCTCCCGACATTTTATTGTGTAAAATGGATGCTGGGCTTGGAGGGCCAGCCGAAGCCAGTGTGCTTGAAGCCTCCAGAGGAAGGCTGAGGGTCAGTTCCCGTTTGGGTCCCGGGCCCAACTCAAGACACAATGGCGCTTAAGGAGGAAACACAAAGAAGTGATACGTGGTAGCAAAATGTGACTCCATGCATTTGGGGTTGTTGTTACACGATCTACATATCATTAAATGATAAACCGTGTTATGCATGCTTGATAACGTTTGGCAGACTAAACACATTTTCGTTGTTTATTTGCTGTACCTCTCTGTACGTGTAGATCCCACAACGACACCTGTATTTCTGTCTTGTGATATCTAAAGCCTTCCTCCTGTTATCACGACTTTTTTTTTTCATTTTTAACGTTGGTTCCAGTGACTCCCACACAAGCAATTGCTAAAACCAATTATTAATGAGGTGCTTGAAAGTATTGGGTAAAAGACATTGCAGAAAACAAATAGCTGGGTGTGGTTGTCATATGAGTCCTCAGTATAAATGAATACGTTTTTTTCCCCATAATATCTGTACATAGTATAAAAGCACAACCATAAGATGCATGTTTTATGCAACTGGAGTTGTTTGCATTATTTATGTCATGTACACTATGTTAGTATGGAGTAGTATGTAAGTATAAGCTTACCAAATTGCAACATCACCCAGATATACTAGAATATCCATTTTGTCATTCATCCCTATCTGTACAGTGACTATATGTGAGGTGTTTTTAATGCAAGCAGTGTTAATGGAGGCTCTGGGTTATATAACATTTGTTGGGTGTTTTAACCTGTCACATTTTATAAAACTGCAATTCATCCTCCTCAAAATTTACGTTATAGCATTTGTAAATTTCTGTGTGATTCAACTTAATAATCAACAGATAAATTCTGTAATAACTTTAACTTAAAATAACATTCAAATATGGTGCAGAGAAATAAAATGCATCCCTCTAAAATTCTGAAGCATGTATTTGTTTCTGTCATAAATTCACTAGCTGGTATCTCACTGTAGTGTCAGCCAACAAGAAATATGTTAGTCCATTCATCTAATTCCAAGTCGCGTATCCAGGTCAGGGGTCATGGTGGCAACAGGTAAAGCTGAGCATACTGGGCCTAGGTGGCCTCTTCCACAGTGACGTGTCCCAGCTCCTTCTGCCATTCTCAGGGCAGCTGGGATGTGTGTCCGGCTCTGCTAAGGGGTCTCTTTTAGTTCAGTCACGCTGGGAACACTTTGAAAAGGAAGCACCTGGGGGCGAGGGCGTGAGGTCTTTGAACCACGTCAAGCTCCTTTCAGTGTTGAAAAGCAGTGGCTCGGCACAAAAGTCCTCCCAGATTGGTGAACACCGCCATGGCAAAAAGTAAGGCTGGATACCTCCATGGAGGAAAAAACATGTCAACCACTTGCATCAGTAAGCTAAAAAAATCAGCCACTGAATGTGTTGTTGCCTATAAAGCTCAGCTTTCTCCACCACTATATCTTAGTACCGCACTAATGTTATTATTTCTACTGTGAGTAGTGTCAGTAACAGCATTTTCTCCTGTTGCCTGGGAACCACACCCCACTCCTGGCTCTTGAAGTAGGGGTGCAGGTGGATGCCTCAATTACAAGACTGGATACTGCCATCAGCTGCCATTAAGTGACACATCGCAGCCATTGTTCACCTGTTGGTACGACAGAGACATCAAGTATTTCTGACAGCTGCAGTATCTGTCATTTGGTGAATTCCAGATATTTCAACGGACAATCACAGAACAGCTGCCAAGCCAACATCATTCACAGCTACGTCTACATATAAAACAATATTAACACTTCATACAATCCATGTCCATTTTAAAAGCACTGTATCCTGTCTCATCTATTAACAGCAACAAATATGTAGCACAACAGAAGCAGATAATATAGGTTTGTAATGAAATGGAGAGAGTAAACATTGCTGCCCATTTAAACAGACGCACATTCACGCTAGTCTCCGATTCCACAGTTTCTGTTTTTTAGTAGGCAGATTAACGGTGGTCATGAGCCTCATTCAAGGGCACACCAGGGGTAACTGATGAAAGGGCGGAGGATGTGTTGTTTATTTACTTTGTCGTACCCACTTTTTCTCAGGAGTCTGGAGCATCAGAGCTTTCTGGTCGTAAGCACACCTTTGGCTTTCAAGCTGTTACTGCTGATTTACAGTTATTATATTACTTAAATGCAGCGCATCCAGCTGTACCATTAGCCTGATTGTGTTAAGATCATGTTTAGATTACAGTTCTGTGCAGTGTGACCATAGTATAGGTCCAGGCCCACAGTCACGAAACATCCTGAGGCTGAAAGTAACGTGTAAGTAAAGTAGAAGTTTGACTGGGTAAGTAACAGAGACTGCTGATGGTAATAATAATTAGCTCTTGAATGCACATTTTCATGGTTTGAATGAATAAAGATTCAGTCATCTCACCAGCAAACACAAACAGTCCAATAATACCAGAGATGATTGTTTTGGACTCAACTCTGCAGCATTTGGACACAGGAAATATTCTGTTTGCAGTGTTGATGCACTAGAACTCTGTCAGTCTGTCAGCTGTGAATCAAACCAAAAATGTGCTTTTCACACTCAAACGTGTTTAACAGGTTATTATGTGTATATAAACTCATTTAATAAACATTGTTTTTACCACTGAACCAGCCAGTAAAATTGACGCTCATGAAATCTTTATCTCTATATACCATCCAGTTTGTGTTCCCTATTTTGTGTATTGATTTTTGTGATTGTATTTTTTTCACAAATTGGTCACATTTCATAAATTGTAGACAGATTTAGTAAGTTCATTCAAAAAATATGTCACCCTTAGAAACTGGCATCAACCTCATCTCTTCCTTTGTGTCTCGTGAAAAGGTCTCGAGAGGAAACTTTTAGCGCTTGAAGACTTTGTCTCCTACTGAGGGAGCAGATTAGGCGAGCTCCCGGGGCAAATATGTGACGTCAATAACACACACACAAAAAAAAGACAGCGCTGTTCTTCCCTCAACTTTTGTTACTCTCTTGGACAAAAGAGTTGAAAAGTTTATAGATGGCCTGGAGAATCTGGCATGCCTCCTCACAGATTACATAAATTGTAGAATGTCAGTTTCCAAGGCAACTGTATTTTTGTGTCTTCGCTCTCATTCTCATCTGTCAGTTCTCTCAGTACACTTGGCACTTCATTTTTTGTCAATTGGGGGCGCTTTGTGTTTGTAAGCTTTAGTAATGGCTGGTTAAGTGTCACATGGGAAACGTGCTTGACAAAGGCCGTGATTGCACAGGAAGACATGAAAAAATGACTTCAAGTCGCGGAAAATGAGTTCTCCGTGCGTAGTGATGTAAAAGCTAGATGCACAGAAAAGAGTAGAAAATGAGTGAAGGAGAGAGGAGGAGAGGATGTTTAATTGCCTTCCTTCCTATTATGTGTGTGGGCATGCTTACATCTTCCCCGTGTACTTCTGCTGGCCCGACAGACAGTATGAGTTGTCAGCAGACTGCTGCAAAATCTCATTATCTACCAAACAATGCTGCTTAATAACATGTCTGTTGCTGCTGTGTCACCCCTTGAATTAAAAAGGGAGGTTTTAAAACTGAGATTCAAAGAAAATAAATGATGTCCAGCAACCCTGTGCATTGTTTGCTACGAGCACAAAAAACTGTCCAGGAGTGAGATCATATGAGATACTTGAACTGTGCAGATGGATGTGCAGAAATCTGAACACGATTGCAAAGTGATTTAACAGTCTGATGCAGAAGTCACATTTTGTAATTAATTTCGTAGCACTTTGCTCCGTGCACACAATGCAGTCACGTGTTGAAGTTTACAATGCAGTGGAGTTCATTTTCTCTGCACACCCACACGTTTTCACACCACCAAATGTACTCTTCCACACGCTTTCAGATGGAAGTAAAAATGTGAATGGCTGAGGAATGTTTGTATCCATCGGAGCAAGCCAACCCTTTTTCGATCGGCTTTGTCAAATTCAGTCAGTTCGGTATTTTAGTAGAGCATCAGCACAAGTGGCACTGGTCCTGTTCCCCCACTGCTGTGCGTCACAAACAGTGAGATATGGTAGAAGATGCTACTTGATGGAACTATCAATCTTAAACCACTTGGCAAGCAAATATGAAAGGTTACTCTCCGGGGAAATTAGCTCCCTTCGCCCCTCATAATCGTCAGACACAGCTCAGAAAGATTCCCATAATGTAACCTCGGCTGTCTAGTTTGAAAAGGTCTTCTTTCAGAAATTCCTCTCAGTTATCACAGAGAAATACAAATGCTCGATGAATCTGATTAATCTTTTTGTTAGACTAGGAGTAGTGTTTTGTGGTCCCATCGCATGCCTGATGAATCATACACCACCCACTTCCTCGCTGAAGGATCGTGCTGTTATGTATTGGTTAACGCTCTCATATTCGTTAGCTTAAGGCACCGTTATTAGTCAGCTGTTAGAAGAGCTGCGGACAAAAGGGGTTTGATGTGCGTTGCCATCTCTCACAATGCGTCCACTTTTTGTAAAGCAAAGTGTCATGGTGTGACAGTGATGGAAGAAATCCTCTGCTAAAACCTTTAAAACATTGTTTAATTCAGTTCCCATGTACCGGCATCTCTTTCTGGCCACGCGGTTACCACTGTTAATGGTAGAAGTACAGTAAAGTACTGGTCATCTTTTTAATCTGAGTGATCTGTTTAGTCATTTGTCTTCTTGCGCAGCACGATGTCACACACCAGCGCAACATCCCAAAGTCCAGCCGGTGCACTTTTCACCCCTCCCACAGCTCATTCTGTGGCGCAGTTATAATCACCCGTAGCTAATTAAGGAGCTTAGGATATTTCCATCGAGTTCCCTGCAGTGTGACTCGTGCAGCTGTATCCAAATGCTATTGATTGAGGCCTCTGGTGTTTGCTTCAACAGCGGCCCCTCGGGCATTTAGGACTACGATGTGTCATAGAGATGAAGGCTAGGGTTGACATTATGTTGTGTGTGTTTCTGTGTGTGTGTGTGTGCTTAAGCTTGAGGGTTTAATTCCTCTTCAGAATGATTCACTACCCTTTTTTATACTCTTAAGTCATATGTTATTTAATTGTAGAAATTCATTCTTCAGACCTATTTTCTGTTCATTTTCTTCCACTGCGCTGATTCATACTTCACTGGCGTGGTTCCAGAAGTCACACTTACGAGTATTTGTGGTTTCATCAATTGCATGTAACGCGCGCAGGCAAAAAGGGGGCATCTCAGAGGGAAAAAAAGAGGGGGGGGGGAGTTGGTGAAGGACATGAGAGAAGGAGACAGAGCTAGGTGGAACTGCGATGCACTTCACAGCACCATGCTAATGAGGAGGATTATTATGTCCCCCCCGCAGGCAGTGGAGGCAGTCCGAGTGGGTGTGGGCGCAAGTGTGTCTCACTTTTGACGATGTGATATGTGCATGAAGCTGTTTGTGTGTGTGTGTGTGTGTGTGTGTGTGTGTGTGTGTGTGTGTGTGCGAGAGAAACCTAACCTTTTTGAAAGTAATTCTGTTTTGTTGCCTTAACATCTTTTCTCTGTATCCACTTTATTATGGTACTCATGTCTATTTATGAGAACAGCTTGCTCTGCCAGCCTCTAGTCAAGTAACATACACAAAGAAGATGTATGAAGTACCCACGCTGGGTTAAGAGGCATTAGTGTGTGTGCAAAGGTCAGAGGCAAACATGTTTGTGGTTTATAGAAACACACACACACACAAACCATCTCTCTCTCTCTCTCTCTCTCTCTCTCTCTCTCTCTCTCTCTCTCTCTCTCTCTCTCCCCCCCCCCCCCCCCCCCTCCCCCCCCCCC
>JAOXYL010000048.1:11422020-11441777 GCA_028564955.1 Terapon puta
TGTGTGTGTGTGTGTGTGTGTGTGTGTGTGTGTGTGCATACAGCAGAAAAGATGGTGAGTAGGAGCAAAGATGCCAAGAGCCTGATTGTGTAACACTCTACAGTATGTACAATGGAATATGATAAGCACAGTAGTAAAAGAGTAATGCGTGCCTGCGTGTGCATACTCCGGCATGTTTACATGATGGAAGGGGAGCGCGGGGAGGTGTGTAACGTGGGAGTGTGTGGGAACATGCACGAGCGTGTTTACATATTCCCCGGAGCGCCTCCAGCTGTCGATCTGTGGGGAAGCTGCTGTGCATCGATTGGCAACCGAGCCAGCTGTATCTTTTCAGCAGGAGGAAAAGATCGGATGACTTGCAGATGCCATTCACCACTATCGAGATGATGAGTGTTTCATTTGTATCCAGGAAAGACGGCACAGTCTGCATTTGGTCTCACCATAACCCGGATTCACTTCTGTGTCTTTATTTTGGCTTCTATGATTCTGTTTGACTAAATTAATGATGGAGTAAGAGTGAAATACTGTACCGGCTGCCTCATTAAGTAATGGTGTTTGTGTGCATGTCTGTGTGCTTCCTTTGTCTTTGCACTGTATCTGCAGCAGTAACTTTGCAGCTTTTGGTAGCGATAGATACAGCTTGAAGTCTTTTAGTTATTCAGTGGGTGAAAGTGTGTGGGACTGCACTGCTCAATTTTAATGTTTGACTTCAATCTGGCCTCTGTGAACACACACACACACACACACACACACAACCACCAGGACTGCTGTACTGTAAGTGGGTGATTGATAAAATGATGTGACTCATTTTGACTTATCTTAGAGCTCAGTGTGAACATACATACAGAAAAAGTGTGTGTGTGTGTGTCTCTCTCTCTCACACACATACACACACACACACACACACACACACACACACACACACACACACACACACACACACACACACACACACACACACATTGACTGCCTTGACTGAGGCACAGATCACATCTGGGAAAATGGGTCTCCTTTTATTGCTTTCATTATTATTGCACCATCCCCCCCTTCTCGCTTTCACCACCCCTGCTCCCCTTCCCTGTTATTTTCAGGAGGTTATTTACTGCCCAGCCTTGCATATAACTCGCCTCAGAAGCCTTTTGTTTGTCTGCGTGATGTGTTAATGATCACACACTGACACACCCACTCACAGTTGATACCTATTGTCTCTAGATGACTGTGGATTTATATATATATAATATAATCTATATAGATTTATATATATTATTACATCATTATCATTCAAATATTTGGCTGAGCAGTATGCTAGTTTACTGTTGTATAACTCCCATTTCACCCTCACATGTTCTTGGCTGCTTTGCTTTGGTTTGTCCCTTGTCAAGACACATCCATCACATTACCTTCTTATAGAGCAGTGAGCCTTCAAATGGAAATATCAAGTGGCCGCGGGCGTCGATTTATTAATTTACTAACCGTAAGTGTTACATAACCAAATGTAGCATCTCGCAGGAAACAAGTCAAGCAACAGCTTTTAAGGGAAGGAAGATGCGAGATTAACAGTAGTTTAAGATTGAACAAATGAAGAAAGGGGCGATTATTATCATGCAGAGAAACATTTTCTTTAATCATATTTTCATGTCGTGAGTTGTAAATAGTGCTTTTTGTGTAAACATCAAAGAAACAATGTCAGATTAGTTAGAACAGAATTTATGATATAAACTCATTAAAACATCAAATGAACGGCCTACTGTGCCTATTCAGCTGATTAAAATGACAACAAATAAGATGCTGTAATTACACAATGCCAAGTGACATAAAAATAGAGTATAGTTATGAACTATTTCTGGACTCGTGTTTAAAGCCTTTTTATTTTTGAGGCAGTATTATTTTTAGATAAGACTATCAGCAGTCTGATTCAGTGTGGTATTATCACAGTGTAACGCTGGTGCAGAGCTCTCTCTCTCTCCCAGTTTAGTTTGTGTCCTCTGGAAAGGAGCAGCAGCAGGCACCTGCCACTGAGATGGATGTGCTGTGTCATCACTTCTCCTGCCAAATGATGGCTTGCCTCACCTCTCCTCTCCTCCCTGCTCTTCTCCTCGACTACTCCCCATCCCACCCAACACCCCCGCCTCTCCCTGTCCCCACCTTTTTCTTTTTTTTTTTTGCGCCTGGTTGCCGTACACATCTGCTCTCCTCTCTGCTGGTGTCTCATCTGTTCCTTAATCTCCTCTCCTCCGTATCCCACAGCACTCCTCCTCCTCCTCCTCTCTCATCCCTCCCTTCTCTGCTCTCCTCCTGTCTGGTTTATCTGGGTTCACATGAAACTTTAATTGCATGTAAATCAAAGCGCTGCAGATGTGATTAGTCTTTTGTGCTGCTTTAATGAGTGGGATCTGGACTATTGAAATATGGTACAGGAGCTGTCTCTGATGGCTAAAGCCACAGGCAAGCTCAACTTTTAATGCTGCCACAAGAAACCCTTTTTTTTCTCGAAAGAAGTTGAGTTTTCAGGGGAAAAAAAAAAGCTGATGTAATTCTTAAATGTGCTTTCTACTGAAGGTTTATTGATCACGCTCGTCTACTAACTGCATAGAAATTTGTAAAACATTCTGGTTTATTTAAAAAAAAAAAGTTACAAAATACCAACAAAATTGCATTTCACTGAAATTTTTAAGTGGTAATTAGCATTCAGGTTTCATACTTTCAGTTTCATCATAAGCAACTGGCAAGTAATGGAGTAACAGAAAAAAGGTTTCTGATATGGCGGAAGGCAGAAGGTGCTGAATGTTGTTTATGTTGGACCAAATATTGGCTTTTTTCACTTACTGTGAGTCTTACAAGTGAAAAAGTTTGATTGCTGCGTTGACTTTTCATCCAGCGTCTCCCATTACTGAGAGACTGCGTGTGTGTGTGTGTGTGCGCGCATACATGCCTTTGCATATGCTTTCATGTGTGTGTGCATTTGTCCATCCGCCTCAGTCTCACGGTACCGTCATGCAGTTAGCTTGCTAATTAGTGTATTCAAACATTACGCAGCGTGTAAACAAATATGCCGTCTACGCGGGAAGACGCATCCTAATTCGTTTGCTCATTTTGAAGGAGGTCACGCTCTCTTTGAAGCTGCTGAAGAAGGTTAAGGCTGGGAATGATTGCATTAATTGTCCTGAAAGATGGATTGTGTTCAAGAGATAAAAGACTGTGTTGTCAAATCATAAAGTCAAGGACAGAGCACTGCTTGATTTTTATAGGACATAATAATCACATTTTAACCTTGGATGACTAAACTTTTTCTTTTTTTCTGTTGCCAGTAATGTGAAAAAGTCATTGTATCTGTAGGCGTGGGTATCTGAAACTCTAGTATTTGAACATACACACAATTACACAAGCTGTAAATACATGTTTGTCCAGGCAGTGGATGAAGAATTTGCAGTGTTTTTGGATGGATGACACATTATCTCTCACTTTACTTGTTTATCCTCCCCACCCCTCTCTCTCGCTTCTTCCCGCCTCTTTTCCTACCACTCTGTGTTGCCAGCAGTGTCCACCTGGCTTAACAGGTGTTATTGGCAAGCCCTGAGCATGCTGTCTCCCCTCTCAACACTCACATTGTTTACTCAACTGTACCACTGTCTGGGTTTCCCAGCAATCTTTACAGGGAGCACGTCCTTGTTCTGTTAGATCAGAGAGAACAGTCTTGCAGCAAAGACGCTTTGGGGATTCAGCACATTATAGAGCACAGCACCAGGAGAAAAGAAAAAGAGGAGACGGCAGGAGGAAGAGGAGCAGTGAAAGAGGGAGAGAGGAGGCTGGTTGTGAGAAAGAGATGAGATGAACAATGAGCAGGCAAGGAGGACGACGAGAGCAAAGGGGGAAAATAGAGAAGGCAGAGATAACAGGTGGAGGATGAAGGAGAGTGGGTGAAGAGACGGAGAATGAGAGTGACTCGAGAATAATAGAAAGAGAATATTGGTAAAGAGGAGGAATTAAAAAGACTGAGCCGAACCAAAAAGCACATTACAGATAATGAAAAAGAATAATAAAACCACGTAGGAGAATAAAACGGGCCCCTGCTCTATCTGGGAGTCTGCTAATTGGTGGTGGTGGTACGGAGGTTGCACAGAGATCACAGACTGCAGCAGTGGAGAATCTCTATCCTCTACTATCTGGAGGACGGGATATTTCATTCTTTTTTTAAGAAATAATGACAGTGGAAACTAAAAAAAAAAGAAAAAATAGTCCCTTGTCACATACAATACTGTAAGTGATATGATATTTTCAGCTTTAACATATTGTTTGAGGTTTTGGCTCCATGCGCTCACTGAGGTTTAAGTGCAGATTAACACGTTTAACACAGTGAGATTTTCATTATCACAAGCCTTCTATATGTGCAGGTTTCTGGCAGGTTTACTAAATGATAGCAGTTTTTACTTATTGTATAAAGTTGTGTGTTTTAACAGTGCTGACACCATATTTTTATTGTCCAAACAGAGCTTAGCAACCATGCAGTAACACCGCATGGCAGCCCTGTGTAAAGTGAAAATGTGCTGTGAAAAGTACGAACAATGTAGCGCTTTTTTTCTTTTTTCTTTTTTTGTTTTTTGTTTTTTGCCTGGGATTTATTAGCGTAATTTTTGGCCAAGGTATTGTACATTTAGCCCTATAGTGCATATTTATGACACTTTTTCTAGGTTTTCAGCCATCGGGAAACATTAAATCTATTAAGATTTACAAATGGTAAATTATATATGTTATTATTATATATATATGAATTCTGACATGCATAACAACAGTAATTTTGGCTTTTCCCTGATTATCAAAATAAGGTCATAGTTGGCAGTACTCCTGCCCTGTTACTAGAAATATTCATGCATGAGATTCATGCAGGTCTTGTTCAACTTGTGCATGTCAAAGATCACCAGATAGACTCATCCATCCGTACATTGGTTAATATGACCAGAACAGTGAATTTGTAGAATCTGCGTTTTCACTTTTTCCAGTATCACAGCTACAAATAAGCTCCCACTGCTCATCATGCTGAGAAATTATACTCTATGACAAAAGAATAAATAGTTGGACGGATCCACAAGGAGCATAATGATTGTAATTAAAGGGACAATGGTGACTGGTGTATAATTTTACACAGAAAGTGATGGCAGTTGTTTTGTTTTTTACGGGTGTGCCCCAGTTACTTCCGTGGTGAAGTAAAGAGTGAGAGGGACGAATATGAATTTAAGTCTGTCAGATGATTTCAAACACCCCCTCAAATGTGCCTGCGGATGATGTGAAACTGGAGGGCCAAGATGACAGACTGTCTCAAATTATATCACACACGAAGACATACAAAAATATACTCAAGCGCACAGTGAAGCAAGAACAAAGACCACCAAGCATTCTCACACAGACATCCATCCAAACGCGCAATCTATTTTCTAGTCAAAAAAGAAGCAGATATAATCTGTGTTTTTCTCTCAAATCCTGGTCACAGATGGTTTAGAAATTGCATTTTCCATTCCCGTGTGATGTACCTCAGCAGGTGGGTTATCGCTTTTTTTTTTCTCTCCTATCCTCCCACTCCTCTGGGAAATGGAGACAGAGGGGATGGAGAAAGAAGTAATAGTGTGGTTAGACAGCCAGAGAGTTGCTCTAATTAGGTCTATAGCTGAACAGACAGTATTTACAGACTCAGACGGAGGGGGAGTCTGTTACAGAAATTATACTGTCAGTTCTCGGGAGTTAAATGTTTTTACATGTACACACCTCGTGCTTTTGCAAGTGTATGTGTGTGTATTTCCGCTGCACACACTGCTTTCAGACTTCTGTGCTCCTTTAGTCTTCTTTCCTATTCCTTTCCTTTGTCACGCCTGCGCTCTCCCTCCGTCCTCTAACACCCCGCCTGCCTTATGTAAGGGTAAATAACTCAGGTCAGGCAGAGACAGATAAACCCCTCAAGGACCTCTCATTTGGTGCTGGGGTCATAGAACACATTTTTTCCGTCTCCTGTCTCTCTCTCTCTCTCGCTGACTCCCCATGTCTCCCTCTGCCTCCACGACTTTCCGCAGAAAACCAAGTTTTCGACCGCACGCGCTCTGTGTGGGGAACTGAGCGCGTGTCTGCATGTTACGCACGTACACGAGGATACCTGTGAAGGTGTCTGCCCTTGGTTCTTTGCCCGAGACTGTGAATTCGCACAACCACAAATGGCGTGCAAGCAAACAAAAGGAGACAGCGAGACAGGTTGCTGCGGGGGAGGGATGGCTTCCCCGCTGTGTGCCAGGTGACTGTGTGTGGCCTGGCTACAGTCCGATACAGTAAAACAACAGATGGATTGACAATGCAGTGCTGTCAGTGGGCCACTAATCAAGTGTTGTCCAAGGTACCATTCTATTGTTAAACCCTGCTCACCTTTTAGTAGAGAAAACACACACTAACTCACACATTAGATATTATATTATTTAATAATTGCAGCACCTCTACACTATGTGAAGGATGCTAAGGCTGAAAACACTGTTGAAGTCTTTAAATAACGCACATCTCTGAATGTGATTCATCAATCAATCATCTTTTTTTTTTTTTTTTTTAAGAGAACATCGGTTTGGTTATTTTTTCTTTGATGCTAGTTACATGGATTTACCTGCTCAAAATATTGTGTGGTGAAAACCTGTAAATTGCTTGTAATTGCTTTGGTTTTAGAGGTGAGCATGAGCAGCAAAGGCAGCGGTATTGAACCACACGATCATGATGCATACTCCAGCCCCAGGACATACAGTACTGAGTATGCACTAAGGCATTAGAGAAAGAAAGGGAGGACAGAATGGAGTAACACATTCCCAGGGGGGCTTCTCATGTTTGTGTGTCTTCACATGCATGCTCTCATGTGTGCTCTCGTGTGTGATGTTGCCTCATCCCTGCGCAACTGCCCTTTGTATCCCCCCCCACCCTCCCCAGGCAGAGCTTAGGCTTTTTCACAATTCATGCAGGGGCTGACACAAGGGCACACTTTGACTGCAGATATATCAGGAGGTGAAAGAGGCAGGAAAGCAACAAAAGAAGGATGAAGAGAATCTGTGAGAAATTCGCCGTGACAGAGAAGAGAAGTGGAGCTTGGCAAAACAAAGAGACGCCGCTGATAGCTTTTGATATCTCTGTCAGGGTCTGACAAAAAACAGCCTTGAAATATTTACATGGAGACTTCGGCACAGATGAGAGGAACAAGCTCTGTGGCTCGCCTAGAGAGTGTGCTGACTTTTCAGGCAGCGGTTAATACGACGCCTTCTTAGTTTCACATCATTACCCTGACAATTTCATATCAATTCCTATAAACTTACAGTACAAATGCTCTAAGAATAACAACCCTTCAGGCTAAACTGTTCGTGAGGGGATCTACCTTTTTTGTTTTTTTTTTAGCTTATGTGCCAGCTTTGGTTGGTTGGTGTCAAAATGTCATTGAAATGGGAATGGAAGTGAATGGTTTATACTGTATTTTATTTTGTCATGGCACAGAAACGGCAACAGAAATCCATTACTGGACATTTTCATCTCACAAAGCTTCCACAGCCTGTTGCCTGCTTTATGATGGTAACATTGGGTTTTGGCTTCTCCTGTGAAATTATGTGTCCATTTAAGAAGGAAATTTTAGTTCCTGGACTCAGTTTTATCTCTAAAGTGGTCCACAGAGTTTCTTCAGGTTTAATGGTGGGGTGTGGATAATGTTGTCCACCTCACCTTAAGACGTCCCGTTGAATTGATATGTCGGAGCTGTGCAGGAAGTTGAACATAAAGGCATTCTTAAGTGCTTTGAAGAGAGGTGCATTATCCTGCCGGAGGTAGCAGTTTGAGGAAGAGTAGTCTTATCTCAAGAAAGGATCATCTGGTTGTCAACAATATTGAGCTTTACTGTGGCTCTGAAATTATTTTGTGCCTTTGACACAAAACTGAATAGATCCTTCGGGCCTTTCTATTGAAACGTTTCTAAATAAATCTACACATTTGAGGTAAAAACTGTAGGAATTCAAATTATTTCATGTAATTATGCGTCCACTGTAGCCTCCTTTTTCCTTTTTTTTAATGTATTTAACTGTTGTGCTGAGATTATTTACATCCCACCGACCATCACTGATCTTATCTCCAACACGACTATTCAGTATGCTTCTGCTCTGTCTCATATATGAGACGTTTTCACCCGCTGCAACAAATTGGGCAATGAAATCTAATATGGTTAAACTGTTAAAGTGTACTGTCAGTGATCACACCATGTAAACAGTAAACAAGAGATTCAATTGTGTTTTGTTTAACAATAATAGACTAATAGTAACTAATAGTAACTAAAGGACACTCCTGTCCCATATACTCTGAAGTGTGTAATAAAGTAGATTAATCAAGACCATGGACCACAAGTTGGAGAAATAAATAGAGCAGGACTTACAACCGCTTCCGTGCTGGTGCATCACTTCATCACACGGCATATCTCAGTTACTCGGTCACCGCAGGATGACAGTAGGCCAGCTCTCTGGGACAGGAAGGAATCATATTTGTAGATTCACACAATAGTTCCATTATCTCACTTGGCTGCCTCTTAACCTAAATCTATACACACACATTCCTACCGCCCCCCGTTGCTGGAAGCTTCTCTATTGTTGTTGGAAGTAGGAAATGAGGTTGCTAAATAAAGGCAAGGGTTAGGGATTGCATGGGTCCAAGACAGAGACTAAATCGGATGTTGCTGACACGAAGAGAACACTCTACGGTAAGATGGCAAATCTACGAGACAAATAGCTATCTGTAGTAATAAAAGTGACACATTGTGACCAATAATTGTAGTTTTTAAAACAGAAATGAAAGTATACAAGAAGGAAAGTATAATGCAGGCTCAAATGATGAAATGTGGACTGTTGGAAATTAACCCCTTTAACTTTGCACAGTGCTCAAAAGAAATCTCTGGTTCCTTTCAAAAGACACAATCTCAAATTCTTTTCAGATTTTACTCTTTTGAGATTGTAATTGTAGATTGTAGTTTTTTTCATCTCAGAATTTAATATTCAAGATGTTCATCTACAGTTTTTTTCTGTGTTGGTGGTCATTCAAAATGTCTTAAGATACTGATACATGCATGCAACATCAGTTAAATGTGTGGTCAGTCTATGATTTGCTGCTTGTCTTCTCCGTTATCCACCCTTAAAGGCTCTGAAATGTAGAAATCTGTAAGATTTCACACACTGCCACTCAAACCATAAGCAAACAACAGCGCGCTCCAGGCTCTAACTACAGACTGCAGTTAATTCCCACCCGTCCTCAAAAGGCCTTTCGACTCATTCCAGGTGATCCCAGAAAAAAAATTGTTGCCAACCAATGTACCTGATTAAATCAACCCTAAATAATGTAACAAGCATGTTGCACATACATATGTCCCAACACCTGCTTGGGATTCTCGCTACAGTTTGGCAAGACACCTTGCATGTAAACTAATCTATCATTTATTTGCCCTTATAAATGAAGAGACTCACGTACAGGACTTGCACACCGCTAACATGAGAAGTGATGAAAGATTGATCAAAGGGAACATGTTTGTGTGTGCCTGTGACGGGCGGTGTGGTAACTGTACTTTGTAAAAAAAGAAAAAAAAGTGTGTGTACTAAGCTGATGATGGGATATTCATGCACGAGGAGAGAGATTCGTCCTCTTCTTTGGTAAAACTCTCTCTCAAGTCATTGGCAGACACTCTTTTGAAGATGGGGAAACACTTAACTTTGTCAAGGTTATTAAAATATGAAGCGGCTCTTCCCAAGGAGATTTTTACATTTCTGTGCTTTTGTGCATACGCTTCACTGGGCTTATGCTCCGTCTCGGGCTGTTTTTTGCAGGGCTTGTGTAACCCAGCAGCGCTCCACTGTCTTGCACTTGATTGTTATCAAACTTGTGTTACTCTTCACAGCTCAATGTGTTTTCATCTTTATGGGCTTCACTGGAAAAGTGACGTGCCAGTGAAGGAATTAAGCTTTTGCGATGTTGGAAGTTCAAGAATGCCCCTCATGTGCACGTGGTCCCACGCCTCCTGTATCCCTCTCTCTTCACTTTCCTCTGCTTTGTGAGGTAAAGAAATAAAGCAAAGAGCGAACAGGTCACTCTTGAAAGGCGTCTTCGCTAAGGGCCTGCAGTGTGTTTTGCTGATGTAAGGCTGTTTTTGTTGCAGCAGCGAGAAAGGAGGAGATTCCTGCATAATGCATCAAAGCTTGTGTGGATGTTCTAGGAAATCTAAAACACACTTTTTTTTAACCCCAGTAAAATAAACCCAGCGTGTGCATGTTTCAAATACATCTGGGATGATCTACATGCGCGTAGCTCCTTGTTTACATCACGTTCACTTACAAATAATCGATTTTTTTTTTTTTTTTTTGAGCTGACCACCCATCTGCAGTGCCACAGAGATATTCTGTTATGAAGAGCTTTCGCCAGTCCAAAATATCCCAGCTGCTTGGGTAAGATTGCACAAAACACCGGAGGGCATGTGTGCACTCACGGTTTCCTTTTTCGGACTGTTTTTGTTGTGTTTTTCAGTCGCTGGGGCCTTCTAGAGATTTGAACTGCCGTCGTGTTGTGGGGATCAGATTGGCCGGGTTTCCTAATTTAGAGGCTAACGCGCAGTCATTACTACGCTACCCACCGTTAAACAAGACATCCTTATCAGTGTGAGTAAAGCTCCCTTCGAGGCAGGCAATTAACCTGTTTGGAAATGCCTCTCATCCTCACTTTTTCTTCCCTTTCACCTCCTCGTTCAGCATCTATTAACAGTTCAGAGGTTTTTGGTGATGTAGTTTTTCTTAATTGTCTCCCAGAGAGCAGGTAATTTTTTAATCTGTTTCCAGCAGTATAGCATGCCGTAGCTGTACTGTATGTGCATATGGGTGAAGCCTTTGTGGAGGTAATAAATTGTGTCCAACTCCGTCATAGTTCGATTCCTCGTTGTCAGGTGCTTAAAGCCCATTGGCTGAACACTGATTTATTTGGCAGCCGGAGGATTCTTTTTCTCCTGTATTTATCTCGGAGCACAGGGAAGTATAGGAAATTTAATTTTTCATTATTCATTAAGACACATTTAATCCCTGTTTGAAAGGATGGGTTTAGCTGCATTTGAATGGCAAATGAAGAAGGACTGGAACTGCAAAATTTTGATTAGCCCAAGAATTCAATTTCCACATATTAGGTAACATCATTTATCGCCCATGCCTCAAACATTAGTTACAGTGGGTTGTTAATATAAAAGAGTATGGTATGTTCAGTATACAGTCAGCTAAACCAGCACCGGTGAAAATGAAGAGGGTTTCACGTGGGCAGTACATTTTTATTGGCAAGCGTCTTTTTTTTTTCTTTTTTTTTTTGTAAGCAGATTGTGAAAGGTGGGCAGTATGACAGGCTTGTGAAGAGCCTCTGAGACCTCGGAGAACATGCAGACCTCCCCCTTCTCCTCCTGTCTTTCCTCGATGGGCCGATGCTCTGTTTGACAATGTACTGTCAGGTGCTGTCGGGTAAAACAACCTCCTCTCTCCATCTCTCTGTCAGTATCCTGCTAATTCTCTGTCACCGGTGACCAAGATACCTCTTCAAGGCTGCGCCAGACATGAGAATGATGTATGACTTTAAATCGTAAGGCTACTACACTTAAATGACACTACTGTGAACACAAGAGAACTTTTTTCTCATCAAAACGTGATGAATATTTAATTTCTTATTTTCCTTTAATAGAAAGATGATGTATATTATGAAAGTCACCAACTACTCTCTGAGAGATCCAAAGTGACTTTTTTTCAAGCATAATTTGTACAACCTTGTAACCTGAAATCCCTTCTTGGTGTTAATGTACATTCATAGAACCAGTGAGACTCTGCACCCTTTACCTCGTCTGCTGCTGACCTTTCAAACCATCTGGCCCCTGCTGGTGTAAACACGCTTCTCCCTGCCTGTCATG
This sequence comes from Terapon puta, assembly GCA_028564955.1. Taxonomy (NCBI): domain Eukaryota; kingdom Metazoa; phylum Chordata; class Actinopteri; order Centrarchiformes; family Terapontidae; genus Terapon; species Terapon puta. The sequence goes on from JAOXYL010000048.1 coordinate 11,433,980, forward strand.
TTGTGCGGCTTCATGCCAACGTACACATGTGCCGTACGCTCAAATATACATGTTTAAAAAAAGGCCAGATGCCTTGCAGCAGCGGAGTCTGGCAGCGGGAAACTAAAAGGATATATATTACTATTTCCTCCGTAGAGTACATTTGCTCCCCTACGTCGCCTTTCTAGGCTGTTCTTCCAGCAACATTTAGATTTGGAACAAAATAAATCGACGGACGTGGCCCCTCATCCCACAGCTGAAGAGTCCAGCTGCTCTCTGAGTGTCTCTGCGGCAATAAGACTGTTTTGATCTAAACTGGATGGAAGATGGTCGAATGTCCCTCCTTTTTTTATCATTTGATATGTTTTGTTTTTTTAAAAGAAGGATGCAGATCTCAGATCATTTAAAATCCAGAAACAGCTTCTCTTGCTTCACTGCTGTGTCAAATCAGATCAAAGGCAGCAAGATAATAAGTGCACCTTGAAATCCAGGATGCAGTCACTGTCAGCATAATGTGTCATATTATGTAACTCCGGCTGTGTGGGGTGGCCTGTGTGTTTGCATTGTCATTCAGCTGTCTAAGTATTACACCCTTTGTTAGAGCATTTGCTACATTAATAGCAATGAACTGGGTCACTTTTTGAACAAATCCTGGTATGTCACAGGGTGGATATTTGGTCAGATTACATTTTCTTTGATCAAAGTTGCTGAGGTCAGTTAAGACTCAGGTAAAGACTTTATTTATTTTTTTCTCACCTAAGCTGTATTTATTTTCTACTTCATGAGGTCCAAACTGTTGATAATGCTGGCACTTTGATTACTTTAGAGCCTGAAATGCTCTGCTAGCCGCCTGGGTTTTATCAAATCGGCCTTTAAGCTCTTTAGATGGTTCAAACTGTGGCTGCATTTAAATCCCCTGCAGTGCATCCACTGTAAAATTGCCCGAATCTGCATCAGTAGCATTAGAGCTGAGGAGAGAGCGGGGCAAAATAGGCAAATATTTTATCACTGAGCTAATAAGTGGGGGTCTGATATGGCAGTGAGTATCAGAGTATATAGAGTAGTATTCTCTAGTAGCTTTACCTTCACTGATTTATAGGATAAATGCTCCATCAGATAACACAGTAAAATCACAAGTTTTAACGTGTATAACAAAATATATTTAGAAGAACTCATCCACACACACTCTTTTAAGGTTACCAGCCTCACACTTGCAATTGTAATTTTCACCCCCCTTTCACGTTTAATTGGTACATTCCTAAGCCCACTGTACAGCCTTCTACTGTGAATGGTCGGGCCGCTAGCTGACATCTCTGATTTGCTGCGAGGCCTAGTCGTGACCTGTCCGCTCCATCTGTTTGTGTGTGTGTGTGTGTATGTCTTTCAGCACGCTTTTCAGTCTGTCTAAGCAATTTATGTCTTTCTGTCCATCCGTTCTGTCTTGCATGACTCACTGGCACGCATCACACCAGGTAAATAACAGTGACAGCATGTTGTTTTAACACATTAGTTGGGCGCTTTTATATGAGGGAACGGTCAAAAGGAATTAATCAGATTTCTCAGGGCCGTGTAATGAGCTGTTACAGCTTATATGACGTCTCCGAGGCCGCATGGTATCATTTAACATATAAGAAGTTGTAATTTGTAATGAAAAGTGCTCTATCCCCCCGTGGCGTTCAGACTCTGAGTGACTTAGCAGGAAGACGCCCTCCCACTGAGCTTCGCGTTACATGTTGGCGTGCAGTTGCCTGGTTACACGCGCAGTTAGCGAAACTGGTTTAATGTGTGTTTTCACTCCCACTCAAATGAGATGGTGGTTACTGATGGAGAAGGGGAGAGAAACCTTGAGGTATGCATCCGTGAATTATGTGGACCAAGCAAATATTTAACAAGCTCCTGACTGTTACTTTTTTTTTTCTCTCATCTTTATCTTCTAAACACAGCTTCAAGCACTCATTCGCTGTTTCTAACATAACTCACAGCTGCAGACAGATCCGTGACTGGATCATATTTTACAATCTGTCATACAGACAAAGTCACAGTAACTTCTCATTTTATTATTCACTCTCATTAGATACCCATCATTGACTGCAAACACTCATTAGATTACAAACCAGTAAAAACTAGTTTCTGCGTACTTGCCAACTGTGAATGCCGGGCACATAAATTTGTGTGTGTACACCTACACACTGCCACATTAGTTAGCCTAAACTTAAATGTTTAAAAAGTCTGTGCTGGAGAATTGTATTTTAGTACGGGGAAAGGATCACCTGGAAATAACCAGATCAGATAAGTGGAAATTATTATGTCTTCATGTGAAAATTAAAATGCAGCCATTTAATTTTAATTTTCACAGGAAGATGTTAGTATATATAGTGTATATAGAAGATGTTAGTATATATAGTGTAGTATAGTGTTGTTACGTAGGTAAATAGCCGATCCTTGTTGCAGATATTGATGTCTCTATGTTTCATGTTTATTGTGCTTACAGCCACATTTATATATGTGTATCTTTAACTTTAAATCAGTGCCCTTTTGTTATGAGGTCAAGGAAAACGATCAGTGTGGCAAACCGTTCGACACCCACACCGCGTGGTGCATAAGATGTAGCACGCTCGCCAAACAACCCTCTGTTGTATCTTAAATGCTGCAGCTTTAAACAGAACTGGCAAACTATTTCATAAGCATTACATGTGCTTAATAAGTACACATGTTAATGTGTCACAACAGCCATCCACCATATTCCTGCAGCGATGTTCCTCGCTTTTCTCTCTGTCTTTAGGGGCCTGCTGTTACCAGGAACAAGTAAATTTAATTCACACGTATTTTTGAGCCTGAACCTGAATTTTACAACAAATGTAAATTACAACAAAGTAAAGCCAGCCGCTAGTGTCGAACATTTTGAGTAATGTTTTCTCTTTATATTGCAGAAAAAACACTGTATACATTTTGTTCTTGAAAATGTCACCCTATTCAACAAAGAGAGAAATAATTGTAGACGCAGTCTCAGTCACGGTTCCCCGAGGCAAGAGTTCTTAAGAAAACAAACTCACGGAGTGTAACAACATCACTGAAACAGTGGGAGGCTGTCGGAGGCTTGAAATTAGATTTTAAAATGTGATAGCGATGCGCAAGACAGCTAATACATTCAGGAACTCGGGGATTTAGTCTTTTCTTGAGTTAAATGTTCATTCAGATGACAAATGAAAATAAACAGTACAAAAGGCCGTAACACTTTCTTTCAGCTTTATAGGCGTGTGTGTGTGTAAGTGATTGTTTTACCTCAGCGGCTGATGTGTTGCAGCTTGAAAAGACTGCGCCTCGCGAAACCTCCATGGCTGCAGTCCAACAGACAGGGTGACAACAGACAGGTGCCGTGGAAAGGAGCAGAGAGAGAGACCGTGAAACGAGAAACCTGTGGGTGTTTGAGCTACGAACGTGTACCTGTGTGTTACTGAGTCGCAGAGCGTGTGAGGATGAAGATGGGCGTGAAGTCATTGCGAGGCCAGCAGAGTGTGTGCGCGAGTCAATAAAAGGTCATTCCAACAAACTACTCAGGTATGCAGATAAGTGACTGGACTGGTGGAGAATACACTGTTAAATCACACGTAACCACAATAATGACTCAGCCCTCTTCTGTTTTTGTGTGCAATGCACCTTGTCACCTGCGCATGCTTAAGTGTGTTTCATTCGCACACACATAAAAGTTCATCCAGTCCCTCACAATTTCTGCATATTTTGTGGCATGTGAGTAATTTTGATGTGTGTGTGCATGCGACAGGGAAAGAGAAGTGATCTTGTGTGTTATTTACAGCACGGGGGCTGCCTTTGGGCGGAAACCTGAGCACTTCAGAGATATAGCGAGGCGGACAGAATCTAAAAATACCACGGCTGAGTGAGCAGGGCTTAAGAAGAAGAAGAAGAGGCAGTGGCTGTCTCCACTGTCAAGCCTGCCTCTTGGTCTTCAGGCTGCGCTGCTGTCTCAGAATGAAATATTAGGCCTTTATAAGCAAACGGAAACAAATTCATCTGAGACCAGACAGCTAATTTAAAGTGACGGGCTGAACAAGGGGGAATTTACATCAGATATTGAATGTTTTGATCTGTGTGGTGAGTTGGTGTGATGTAAAGTGTGTTAAACGTGTATAATGAGGTAGTGGATGAGTTGTTTGATTGTTAATCAAAATAGAAGAAAAAAAAAGATGATTTGAGCTCATGACGCCTGAATGTTAAGAGTTTCATCCATGCTTGAAAAATGCCACCCATTTTTTTTCAAAATAAATGTAGCTCCTCTCAGTTGATTCAAAACAACACAGACCTCACATACATTACATAAGAGCACCACATTTCTGCAGTTCAAATGTTGCGACCCCTTCAGCCTCGACTTTAAGGTCCCTCTCCTCTTGTCAGCTCTCTCTGGAGACTGAAAGCCCCCCCCCTCCCTCCCCCGACCCACACATCTTTCATCTCACCGCTCTTCCCACTTCCTGTCTCTCTCTGTGTGCCCCTCTGTCTTCCTTCCCCACGTACACAAACAGTCACAGAGGACCATTAAATGTCTTTATACTCTCTGCACACCAGCACTGGCTTCAGTCCTGGACAGGCATTAAAGGCAGACTGGCCAGCAGGTCCGTCTACACTTTCATCCGTCCGCCCGTCCGTCCACTCATTTGTCCGCTGAGGCTTCAGACATAACCTTCTGTTCTTTGGCAGAGCCTATGGTGGCCCTCCGATATGTGAAGTGCACTACAAAGCTTAAATGACTGCGGAGCGGCTCAGCGGGGACTTGAATTAGGTGCTGATGACTCATAAAAAGATATATTTCCACTCGAAAAGGGGAGCTGTTAGTGATAGTGTTGCTTGTTATTTACGGTCACTTAAACGGAGTCTGTCACAGCTCAAGCTAAATACTTTTTATACTTACTAAACAGAATTCTGAAAGAGTCCTAATTAACATTAGTGCTTCAAAAATCCTATTGAAAAGGAGTCTTGAACATCCTCAAAGACATAAAATTAGTTTCCTGTTGAAAGGGAGCTCAAATTAGCACCGCCCGTACAAAAGAGACGTGGTGACCAAGCTTGGATGACAAACACTTCACTGGAAGATTTGCATTTTCGCCCTGTGAGCAAAGCGGCAAGAAAATGACACCATTTAGTCAAATCTAAAGCTTGAGTTGAATCCTAAAGACTTGAATTGCCCTTGATGGCGCGTCTCCTCTCTACTTTTCAGCAGCATATCTTTGCTACTTCTCTCTTATTCTGCACTGGCTGCAAATAAAGGGCAAAGCGAGTGAGGTTTGGTTTCTGCACTTCTGTATATATGGACGCACTCCATACCACATTTAAAAAAAAAAAAAAAGTCACACTTCTGCTTCATTGACAGTCACAAACTCACACAGAGCAAGCAGAATACAGACTGCGTGTTTATGAGAGTAAGTAAACAGGGAACTTCCTCAGCAGTTTGTTTTATTATCACCCCATGTGAAGGGTATATAAAAAGATGCACATGCAGGTGCACGATCACCCACACATCCACGTAAGCGAGCAAACCACCGCACACGTGCACGCCGTCACCCCCCTGACATGCCAGCCTTTTTCCTGTGGGTTTCTGCTTCCTGCGTCGGTAAGAGCACACGCACCCGACGCTTCTCTGCGGCTGGAAACAGATACGAGCGTAATCACGTTAAAAGTCTCGTTTCTTATCGATCCATCTGCACAAATAGCCGTCTGAACAAGCAGGAGCGAGATTATTTAATGCAATTTAGGTCGCTTATTATTTCCCCTGAGCTCCGGGTCACACGGTGGAGAGGTGAGAAGGAGAGCAAGCAACACTGAGTACCCGGCGTGTTGTGTATTTTGTGAACTTCCGAGCGAGAGGAGCAGCCTGCGAGGGGACCGCATCGCCGCTTTCGGCCTGCGTGATGCATGCAGGGAGTAACACAGCAAGTACAAGCTCAGGTAGTACACCAGAACATTCAGCTTGTGTGTTTCATGCAGAAGGTTTCCAGTTGTATAATACTGCATTTTCATTTCCAGGGTAAAAGCATTACTAGATATTCTTTACCAGAGACCTTGGGACCCTCTTGATTGTGTCTTCTCTTTCACGAGGGAAATTCCTCTTTGTGTTTATTTCAGAGGAGGTGGTTCACTTTTAGATTTCAACAGCTGTTCTTCACACGAAAAGAAACATTTGTCCTCGTAATTGAATAAAATGATGTAATTTCATTGAACATCATCTGCTGTGACTAACATAATGCAATTGCTGTAGCTCCTATGAATCATCACCAGATGTGTGTGTCCGCGCGTGAGCCGAGGTACCTATGAATCACATCGCGCAAGTGTGTGACAGACTGTTTTGTGCGAGCATTCACATCCATCTGGAGGTTTGTGTGTGTGCGCGCCCTCAACTGTACAAAGCGTGTGCACGTGCGGCACAGGCTGGTGAGGGTGGAATCTGTCGGACTTAATGACTTGCGCTCTTACGCTAAAGTCATCAGCACAAACTTAATCCTGCGGGCTAAATATGAGCGAGAGCTAAAAATAGTCCCCGTAGCTACGGTAACGTGCGTAGCAGGATATGGTTGTCTGGTAGATGGAGATGAAGAAAAGACCAAGAGAGGGAAGTGGGAGGAAGAAGAGATGAGGAGGAAGGAAAAAAAAGACGCGGCATAAGAAGAGAAAATTATACGACAGGTGGTTTTATGTTCTAAAGAGGCCTGGAGAGATTTTAAAAAAGCAGCTCATCATTAAACATAGAAAATGACATTTCCTCTGTGAGTGTTTGAGGGGTACGCTGACATGAACTGTCACGGCCTTTTGCCTAATGTCTTGCTCGGGCTAAGAAGCTTTTTCTGGTTTTATAATAATGCGACTGATCTGATCTTTAGTTCATTCCTTTTAGGATTTGAATCATTTCGGAGGCGTGTGACTTTCTTGGTAGCCCTCGTATCCGTTTTTTTGTAGGTTTGATGGGGAAGAGAAGGATGGGTTTACACACTGAGACTGACAGACAAACAGATGGGCACACAGTCAGTCGGTACATAGATGGTCTAAATAAATAGACAGCTCGAGCTAATAATGGATTGAGAATTCGATTAGAGACAGAGATAAAAGGACGTCATCTTGCGCCATCATTAATGCTGTCTGTCCGCAAACCCTAATTATAGCTAAACGCACTGCCCTCTTTCTCCCCATCCTCTGCTACCAACCCCACACAATGCTTGACAATCTGAACAAAGCTTCCCCGAGGCCCCTAATCTAATAGAGCAGTCTCTACAAGACATCCACACACACAAACACACACACACACCAGCCAACACAAAGAGGGTAGGATAGAGTCAGGAGGGAAAGATGAGAGAGTGATGGCGAAAAAAAGAGGGGTAGTCAGATAAAGGAGATAAATTGGACACCGGGCGATGAATGACACAGAGAGAGAGCTTTTCTTTTTCCAAGTCTCCAAGGGCTGTTGGTGTGATGTTTATCATGGGGCAGCTCTGGTGGGACCTCACTGTTCCCTCCTTTGTGTGTGTGAGTGTGTGTCCATCTGCTGCGAGCCCCTTCAGGGCCCAGACTATTTCATCAGGACTCTGGCCTGTGCGAGGGTGCCCGCTCTGATCCTGCAGTAGAGTTAACACTCTTGAAGCACCGTATTGATTTTGGGGGGGGGTGCTGGTGTACACAGGGGAAAGGCGGAGAATGGTGCAGAGTGGTGTAGGGTGGGCCGCACAATAAGACCTGGGATGTTAAAGGCAAACGCTCATAAGGAGGTAACGTACAAACTGCACCCGACCGATGACCAACCACTGACCCGTGTGTGTGT
>JAOXYL010000048.1:11445142-11465005 GCA_028564955.1 Terapon puta
AATACATTTGTGGACATATCATGACATAAATTGCCAAAGTTGAGTGATCTGAAAACATGATGCTCACCTGTGTGTGTGTGTGATATATGGGATGTGTGTGTTGCTATTTAAAGGATGGGGGGGGCGGGGTTTTGGGGGCAGTCTCCACGGGAATTAACACCCCCCTCTCTCTTTCTTCACTCTTCTGCTCCCCCTCCCTGTGCCGCCCTCCTCTGCTCTCCTCATTTCCTTGAGGTACGGTAGCCAATGGCATCCTCTCTCATTGCTGTGCACCGACCAATCATCACCCTTCTTCCTCCTGTGCTCGCAACTCTAACCCCAGCACCCCCCCCTTCATGCCCACAGTGCACTGGTTGGCTGTTTGTGACGCATGCAGCACATCATGATAGTGAACAGTGGGGGTGGGGGTGGCGGGTCGAACCCCCCTGCAAGGTGGTGAATCCAGGACTGTAGTACTTATAGTGTACTAGTTGGCGTGTAAGAGGCGTCTCCAGTGACTTTCTTGTATATTACTTATCAACTATATTAACAACAAGTTAGTCTGCCAGTTTAAAGCCACATGCATAAATAACATAATAACTGATGAGGTGTGTTAATTCAACCATTGTTTCAATAAAACTTTATTGCCTCTTTGCATGTCAGTGGACAGTGCAGAATCAACCACAATACATTTATTGTTATATTGAATGTATATTTATTTAAGTTATTGTATTGTTGTTGCTTCTAAATGAGTCCACTCTGATCTTAATGTGCCGTCATTGGACTTCTGCTGGGTCCAGTGTATTAAGTGTCGAGGTCAATATTTCATTCTGTAGTATATTCATTTAATCTGAAAGTGTTTTACTCAGCCCTGAAACAATTATGTGTCTACTATGAAGAATAGCAGTATTCACTTCTTTAAGTTGATCCAAGTAAGTTTACATGCTCTATAGGAGGTGAATATGTACGTATTTATTCTCTTTCAGGAGGCTCTTTGCTTCTGAAATCTGTGCACATAAAGGATATGTTCACATTTTTCAAGTCTGTCTTAAAATAATACTCACACACTCGTTTGTGCCCCTCCATACATGCAATGAAAATATCAAAAGTTCAGAGTTCTTGCTCTGCGCAATGATGCATGTAAAATTTTTGTCAGACTTAATATGTAGCCTCAGGGGTCTAATTTAGTCCATTCAATTTGATAATTTTCAAAGGTTCATTCTTTTTTGTATGACTTTCCCTCCTTGTGTTAGTAGCAGCTCAGTAATAAAATCCTGCCTGCAGAAACTCAAAGTGGGAGTTTTGGACTGAAATTACGTTAACTTTGGACTCTTTTTCACTCAACTATTTTAGTCTGCTGAACCTTGTGGGAGGGATCTTGTCATGGCCACTGTGAACAGGAGGAAGGATTGTAGAGTCCAATTATTCTTTCAATGTACATATAAACACAAGTGTTAAGATAAACCTGAAAAAATGTGAATATGTCCTTTAACGTAGGTGTTGCTTGTTGCCTTCATGTACAGCTTCCCACATACAGCGATACCTGCCAATCCATTTTTTGTGGTAATGCTGCATAATCAAGGTAAAGACGCTGTTCTGTGCACACATGCTTTACCCATTTCAAATGCGCCATCCAGCTTTAATGTGCCCATTTGCTTCTGCCTGGCAAACTGTGGAGCGACAACAAAACAAACAACCTGTAGCGTCTCTCTTCCTGGACTCAGCCCCTTGCTGCTGCCCCTCTGAACTCTCCGACCTCTGCGTGTCGCTAACGTCTCACTGTCCCGTGTCATGTCCAGAGCCAATAGGAAGCATGTCGTCCATGGAGGTGAACGTGGACATGCTGGAGCAGATGGATCTGATGGACATGTCGGACCACGAAGCCCTGGATGTGTTCCTGCACTCTGGGGGCGAGGACAACAGCGCTGCCTCGCCCGTTACAGGTGGGTGGCCATAAATGAAAATATGCTTACCTAAACCCAGTGCTACTCTATATTGACAAAAAAACACACTTAATTACTGCAGGGAAGTAACTTCCTACAGCTAATCCATATCAAAGACTTAGCAGGGGCAGAAATATGTGACTCACAAGATTGACAAGTACGCCGTTTAGGCATGTTGCGCCAACACCATCTGTCCACATCTGCTGGCGACAATTCTTGAACACAGTGAACAACCTAAAGCATCTCGCTGACAGCTCGTCTCCGTCTAAAAATAATTTGATGCATAAAAATCTGCAACATTTCCCCTGTCTGTAGGCGACTGAGCCAAATCTTAGCAAGTCTAAACCCTATGAAGCAATTCCAACAACTGGAACGGTGCCCTCCTTCTGTTTGCTCTTAGTTTAAGATAGCAAGTAAATAATAAATAATGATAAATAATTGAATTGTTTGAGGTTTATTTTTAAGGGAAAGGGGTTCAATTCCCCAGTGATAAACACTGAAAGGAGGTTTTTCATCTGTTTCAAACCGGAGGAACGCAGATCTGAAGTCGTCTAAGCAGCTCTTGTGTCTCTCAGGTCCAGACGTGGAGTCCTTCACCACAGAGATCAGTCTCCAGGTTCCCACCCAGGCCGAGCTGCGCCACAAGCTTTCCTCCCTGTCGTCCACCTGCACCGACTCAGCAAGCCAGGACACGGAGGCCGGGGAGGAGGACGAAGACGAGGAGGAGGAGGAGGCCGAGCAGGGAGGAGGGGGGTCGGGGGGTGAGGGAGGTGGCGGAGGAGGAGGAGGAAGGAGGAGAAGGCCCCCCGTGGTGGTGACGCTGGACGAAGAGGAGGTGCACCCCGATACGGCGCTGGTCGACAGGGCGGACCAAGACGAGCAGAGCAGCAAAGACTGTGAGGAGAGCAGGCCGAAGGTTTGAGAGGAGACGGACTGGATTTAGACACACACACACACACACACACACACACACACACACACACACACACACACACACACAAAGCTGCGAAATCAAACTTGGATATCTAACAACATTGGCTTCCTTCTCAAATTCCTTTTCATACTGGAGACAAAGCGTGAGAGAAAATACAAAGAGGTTGCACTAACTGCCACATGACCTTGCCTTAAACGACCACTGATGTGAGCTTTCAATCCTAATTAAATCCTGTAAAATAGGTTTGAGTTCCCTTTAGCTTAATCGCACTGAATGGCTTAACATGCACATTAATAGTTTGACATCATTCAGAGAAGGCGCTGATATTCTGTTGTGTATGTGCGTCCTGAGACCAGGAGGGGCCTGTTAGTGAGAGAAGTGTACGCTAAATTCATCCATGGGTCCCCTTGCGTTTTTTTTTTTTCTCACTTGAGCATTCATGACACTTACAGTCTGTAGCTTCTGAACATTAATATGCTGTACCTGTTGAAGTTTGGTGAAACTTTTCAAGAATATAAATACGTGATGATTTTGAGACCAAAATCCCCCCCCCCCCCCCCCCCCCCCAAAAAAGCGAATCACCAATCTATGACATTATTTTTTCAACCCGCTGCAAGACGCACAAACAAAATACATTTTTAATCATAGAAAGTAAGTCCTGTTTGGGCTGTGTGTGGTCACCCAAGTTATTGGAACAAAACTCTCTTACTTCTACTGGTATCTAGCCTTACAGATATTCTGGGTTTCATGTGCACAGATTTTGACACGTCTATCGTCGATTTTCGCTGTTGCCCAAATCCAATGGAGGTGAAAGGAATATTGTTTTTCTGTGCTGTGTTGAAATATGATCTTAAAACACTTTTTTTGTAATTTGTTGTCTTGAAGCCATATCTTAAAAGGCCTGACATTTCTAGATTCCTTATCATGATCTTCAGTGATTGACCCTCAAAAAGAGCCAATGCTAAATAATTAGCATGGAGCGTTTGATCTGCAGGGGGGCACATGTATGGATTTTTCAAGACTGTATAGATAAGCTGAACCCCTCCAAAGCTCGTTGCATTTCTTTAACTATTTTACAAGCTACATTCTGCAATATCTTAAATGTAAAGTACCTACTAGATAATACTTTTGTGCCAGTGGCTTTGATAAACATGGCGTGATAACTGGCAGTTGCCTGACAGATCATGGTCATATAATACATAGTACTGTATAGCTCACAGCTGGCAAAGTTCAGGTACCTGGATATGAATTATTTAACACACAAACACACACACATACACAAAGAGGAGAGCTACCCATTGCCATTCCTTTGATCAATAATATTTGGGTGAACTTCTCCTTTTGAGCGAGGACCAAATGCCTGTTTGGACTGTGTGCTATGCACTGGACAACATCCAGAAGGTTTATCTGTGTCTATCTTTTCTTTTTTTTCTTTTTTTTTTGTACAGAAATGTTGATATTTGTGCCATGTGACAGCATTACTCCTTCCTGTCTTCTCCCCCGCCTACAATTTCTGACTTGTTGGTAATAAATGTTTCTCCCCTGCATTGTTTAATTTTCATCTAAGCATTTCAGGAACAATTTAAGGAATGAAATGTGAGCAGGATTTCGGGTTTGAGCATGTTAACGGTCCCCGTGCGCTCGCTGGAGATTTACAGTCCTGCCTGGGATCCGCACAAATGGAAAGCTGACACGGTGAGGAGATGGATGGATGGATAGAGTGTGGAAAGAGCTTTGAAATGCAGGGTTTTCTCTTGGCGGAGTAGGGGGATTTTTTTTATTATTCATTATTACAGTTAAATGTTTTTTTAATAGCAAAATAAGGAAAAGCAATACCGATGTTATGCTAGAGTAAAGAGAGTAAATGGCATCTGAAGGCTGAGTGTTGGTGTGTTAGTTCATTGTGAATAGTAAATAGCTGCTGTCGATGCGCGACAGTCACTCCAGTGCACTTTAATTAAGGTTATGAAGAACAACAGAGCCCTCCAACAGTTTGAATGTGCACTGTGGGGTGTGTGAACAGAGTGATAAGCTCTGTGTTAAATGAATATAAGAGCACTTCCAACGTATCCCACACCTGCTGCTGTTTACTATAGAACTTGAAAATGGTACGGTCCAGCTCAGCAGTGTGCCGACGTTTGTTCAGTCCTAAAAGGGACATTACAGCCAAAATGACTCTTACCTCTAGTGATATCTCTCTAGTTTAGGTTTTATTTGCCCAGTTTTCTACCCTCACCCTCGCTCCAATACAGTGAGGAAGCTTGGTAAGTTGTTAGTTGTGCTAAAAAAATGAAAATATTTAACAGTGATGTCTTTCCAAAAAGCTCCAATAAAGACTGTTTACAGTGAGGTGTGTGGATTACATGTGGAGCTTAAGATGACTTTTTTTTTTTTTACTATCAGTCAGCTGGTTGACTGTCTAATCACCCCCCCCCCCCCCCCCCCCCGCAAAACTTCTGTTACTATAACAGAGGACAGAGTAAACCCAAAAATATTTACATTTAAGAAAGTGGATACGTTTTACATCTATTATTTTTCCTTTCAAAATGACTTGGTCATTGTGGTGCTGTTAAAACCCATTTCTTCTTGCATTCACATCAAACATCCGCGCACAAAGAGACACAAACAGGTTGGAAAGAAATGACAGTGAATTGTCGGTAAGTTTTTATTAAACCTTAAGTACAAACTGCAAAAGTAAAAAACTGTCAATATAACCAACATGAGACTTTCTTTCCGAGTGGAGGGAAAGGCCGAGATGCGGCACTAATAAATTAAGTCACCAGAGACCCCACCGTGAGCAAGTAGTTTATACTGTAGAAAATGGAAGAAACAAACAAACAAACAAAAAAAGAGAACTGAAGAAAACAAAAATCCCGTCAGAATAAAATATATTGTAAGGCCATAAAAACTTGACAACCACTTTTTATTATGTTGAAAACACCCGACTTGGTATTTCATTAAATAGTCCTAAAACAGTTCAGTCTTCTGCGAGGGACGACAACCAACAAACTGGATTATAGGATTTTTCCTTGACAGTCACCACTGGCAAGCTCAGTGCAACATGAGTAGCTACTACATTTTTGTTGAATTTTCAGTAATGAAAATGTAAAAACCCATTTTTTTTTTGTGAACATATCTTTTTTTCCCTTTTCTTTAAAAAAGTAAAGCTAAACAAACAAAACTAGGTTGGGGGGCAGTCGTTGGCTACTCAATATCTTCTTTCTTAGTGATATAAGCAGCACTTAAAATTTGTATACACGTTTACCAGAGCAACCCTGTAAGCGTCACACTCACATGGATGAAGAAAGGGGAAATGTAAGGCTTTTTCTTCATCAAGCACTCTCCTCTGGAACTTTTTCTCTCCTCTCTATTCCTTCCTTCCTTTCTTCCTTAACCCCAGAAAAAGGCTCAAGTATTTAAAGAAATTTACAGGATTATGTACAAAAAAAAGTTGATGTTTTGTTTGTGTTGGACTTTTTTTTTTCCTCTCTCTAAAAATCACTCATAATATATCTGGAAAAGGGAAAAACAATGCAAAAGTCAAAAAGGACAATTAAAAAAAAAAACTTAGATTTGATATTTCACATTTTACACTCTTTGACTAGTGGCTCTACTTGAGATAACACATCAGATCAACAAAAGTAAAAAAAAAAAAAATTAAAAACGCAAAATAATAATAATAATATAATATAATAATTAATGTTTACTGGTACAGATGAAACAAGAGGACTGGAAGAATGGAATGTTAACACGATTGCACATCTAGAACCAGAAAAGCCTGAAAGCCTTTCTGCCCTGTGGGGTGGGGGCGCGTGAGCTCGCTGTTAGCCGATAGCAGGCGCTGACCCCCCAGATTTGTAATTTTTGTGTTGTTATACAGTAATTATAACCAACAGCACCAATAAAGTGGATCTCCTCGCTAAGTATCAGGCACGGTTTTCACTCGCTAGCGAAGGAGGGATCCCTCCATACTACCAGGAAGTGAGGTGAGCGGGGACCTTTCACAGGTCAAGCAGCTGTAGCTCTGCCCTCTCTCACATCCACCAACAAACAGAAACATCCACAATGACAAAAAAATAAAATAAAATAAAATAAAATACACAGAAGACTTCTTGCAAAAAAAAAAAAACTAGCAAAAAACGATGCTAAAATTCAAAATAGGACTTGAAAAAACATAGCCAACCAACAATAAATCAACATCGTCTGTCTTTCAAGTTTTTACCTCGCGTCGCCACCCCCCCCTTTTTTAAAAAACAAAAACAATGCAGGAGCTGCATCGAGAAAGAATTAAAATCAATAAAAAGACTCCTCTTCCTCAAACCAAGGACAGAGAGAAACTTTGGGTAACTACTTGATGTCATTTTCATTTCAGAAAACTAGGGAGAAAAAAAAAAGGCCGCCTTTTCATTTGTCCCATGTTCACAGTTGAGTGACGCATGATGAGAAGGGATGGGGGGGTTCAGTCTCAGGGGCAAGATGAGGGCAGGAAAGAGTGATGCAAGAAGAAGGTAACAAGTGTAACCCTTTTCAGTTAAGGGAGGGTGGGGGAGGTGGAGGTAAAGGGAACAACAGGGCCCATCAAGTCTTCTTGTGAACGTTACACTTAATGCTTGTAATGTTGTAAAGGACGACTTAAGGAGGGATGGGGGGATTTCTAAAATCATCCAGAATAAAAACAAATTCTTCTTTCACACTAGTGCAAAAAAGACATCTTGCTTTTCTTTTTTTTCTTTTCTATTTTTTTTTTTTTTTTTTTTAATTTTAATTTTTTTTAACACAAGCCTGTCATACTAAGGGGGGAGGTGAATATCTTTTTGGAGGGGGGACTGAGGTCAGGTGAGGGGGATTTTCAAAGCTCAAAAACAATCAATCTTAAATATTAGGTGTCAGAGGAGGGACTGATAGTGATCCTGCTTAAATGTGGGGAGAAAAAAAAACGGGGGGGAGTTTGTGAGGGTTGGGGGCAGGACGTGGGCACAGCGCACCGGGGGATGATGTCGAGGCGCCCCCCCCCTCAGGACACAGCAGCGGCCTTGGGTATGTGGCTGGAGGACAGGCGCGCCAGGGACACCTCCACGGTGGCGCGCTTTCGGGGCCCCCGCTTCGCCGGTGACGCTTTGGCGGGGCTCAAGCCGTGGCAGGGGTCCCCCCCTCCTCCGTTGACGACAACTCCACCACCAACACCACCGCCTCCGTTCTTCAACATGGCCCGGCCACACACCTGGTTCACCAAACTGTTGATTTGCTCCTGATTGGATGGCACAAAAAAAAAGCTGATTAAAAATGTTTTTTTCTTTAAAAGCCATGAACAATAAAAAACATTTAGTTAATCTCTGACTTTCCTACGCATTAGGAACAACAGCAATGACAACTTAAAGTGCGAATGCAGTCAGTGTAACCCTGGCTGATGTCTCCCCCCTCTGGACAAAGAGAGAAGTGCAGCACAGCGCTCGGCTCACCTCATCGTATCGGTACATCATCTTAAGGCCTCTGCAGGATTTGTGCTTCTCCACATAGCGCAGGGCACACTCCAGACAGAAGACCACATTGTCAGTCTCCTGAACCACCTGCACAGACAGGAAACCAGAGAGTTGTTACCATAGGAACCAGACAGTCGACTTATAATGCTCTCATTACGGAGATGGTGGAAAACCTGATAAATCATTTAAAGGTCTTCCACTCCTCCTGCTGTATTCTGCCACTGGCGAGTAAGTTTGCATATATTGCGACATTATGATTTCCAATTCAGTGACACTGTTCCAAAATTTTATCATTTGGTTGAGAAACTTTTGAAATATGGAACCATAAAAAGCACAAGAAAATAGTCTTGCCAGCGAAGGGAATGTTAATATATATATGCGCTGTATTTTCTTTCCAGGCAAATTCAAAATAATAAAAATAAAGCCACTGACATGATTGATTACTTAATGATTAAACGTCTGACTTCAAACTTTTCTTTCTTGTTTGACTAAATGAGATCACGTCATTGCTTGTGGTGGAAAGTAAAATGCCAGAATGTCAGGCCGCCCTCTGCTCTCACCATGGACAGGTAGCAGAGATGCTGACAGATCTGGCAGCGTCTCTCTGAGGACTCCAGGGCCAGCCATTTCCCGCGGGGCTTCTTGCGTCCCTCGCCGGGCCCCAGGCTGCCGTCATGGGTGCCGTAGCGGGCAGAGGAGAGCAAACCTGCCTTGTAAAGTTCCTGCCGTTGGCGCATCTCTATGTTCCTGTTGGAGAAGACAGACACTCATTAAGTTAGCTTTCTAACTGCTCAGGGGGGAAATAATAATAATGCAAGGCTGTCATGTAACAGTGTTTGCAGATGACAGTTATTACATTCAATTAACACCCATACAGGATATATAGATATCATTTATCATTTAAAATGTGTGGAAATGAAAAGTAACAGTATATATGTGTGGAGACAAAGATGTGCACAGTCAGGACCACTGCTGCAGTCACCTGAGGTCTTTGAGTAGGGCGGAGATGGTGGTGAGGAGAAGGCCATTGTCCCTCTTGGATTCGGCTGTGGCGATCTGGTACAGTAGCTTCTCCATGGAGAAGGGTTTGGCTATACGACGACACTTCAGGTCCTGCACACGAATTCGGAACAGGTTACACATTTGGATTCTGAGACTCATCGGTCTGTTTTGTTTATGGATTATTTTATGCCTAAGAATAAAAAGACAGCACTTTGTCATCATTCCTCACTGTTTTTATTCAAACAGTTTTGTTTCTTTTTTTTGTAAGGTACACACACAATCAAAATATAATGTTTTCATGAGGTGAAGGAGAATAAAGCAAGTTGACTGACACACTCTGAATATACTGACACCGTCCTCTGGTGTGTTAGAATGAAAGTGATTGTCATGTAACCACAGACTCTGCAGACAAATACTTATATTCTGCGCTTTCTCATTCTTAAAAAAAAAAAAAAAAAGTCCACCATTTGGAAGAAAATGTTTCGGGCGGTGCACCACAATACAGTACACTGCATGAATGCCATATTACCCTTGAGAGCAATCTTTGCTGTGGCTATGAATACGATGGTACTGCTGAAGGTACACGAACTTCCATCACAGTAATGCCCATAATGACAGTAAGGAGCGTTTTCCTCTCTTCTATTACAGCTATAATGAGGTCCAGTGGTCCAAAGGCTTGCTCATGATCACAAAAAAAAAATCTACATACGACCCCCGGGGAGACTTACAGCCGCAATTACTCCTTGAAGTTCAGCACACTAGCTGATTAGAGAATCAAGCTCTAGGTTCTAAGTCCATTTATCCATTTCAGTTTCAATCAACTCTCCATAAATCACAGCTTTAACTGCCACTGTCCACAGGGGGCCAGTGTTGTGAGGCATTACAAAGCAGATGCGAAGCAAAACAAATCTGCAGTAAACAGGCAAAATATTCATTCCAAAAAGACACCTAAGAGACATTTTGATTTTATAGTTCACTTTCATAGAAAACGTTTTCCTCCCGTATTGCACAACTTATCTTTCACATTGTTAGTTTAACGCGGCCCTTGGACTGATCTGCCCACACAGATTCACATGCTGACCTTTGCGGCCTGGTAACCCAGGTTCATCCAGTGTGGCGTGGCAAAGTGCACCGTCTCTGACACGCTGTAGCCACAGCACACTTTAGCGACAAAGGCACCGGGATAGCAGACCACAAACTGGCCGCTCCGCTGGACCGTACGATAAACCTTGATGCCTTCACGGCACAGCACCTCTGGAGAGATCTGGACGAGCGAGAGGAAGGAAAGGGAGAGAGAGAAAAGCAAGTGTTACATTTTTTTCATATTTTTCGTAAGGAAGATTAATACATGGCAAAGACAGATGGGTGGTTAATGGCAATATATCTCCATAAGCAGACAGAGAAAACTGACCATGATGTTCTTCTCCAGCATTTCTAGTCCCGGGGTGCCATTGGCCTGAAGCAGTGTATGGACCACCTTGTCCAGCTTAACCTTCTCCTCAGCAGGGACAGAATACCTGTGGGCACGGCGCACAAAGCCAAGAGACATTAACACGCATGGACACAAACACATTCATTCTCATCTCATGCACAGCCAAGGTGAGGCAAAGAGCCCGGTGTGTACTTACCAAATGCAATCAGCACCAGTGTGTAAGTAATCAATAAATGGAAGGCGATTTTGGTCTCGAGACCAGCATGAGGTAGAAAAGACCATGCCAATATTAAGCCAGGGAATAGTCACCCCTGGAGAGAGAGAGAGGTTTGAAGAGAGAGAAAAGAGTAGGTCTTATCACTAACTGCAAATAACACAAACAGTGACACAGAATCTGAATCAGACAGGTAGCTAGTAAGTCACGGATATAGATATATAGTATATGCATTTTTCTGAAGCAATGTACAGCTCCAGCGCTGTCGTCACATGTTCTTACCAGGCACAGCACCCAGATGCCTCAGAATAGATCCAGAATTATTGGGGAGGACAGTGAGGTTCCATCCATGTCTGAGGAGAAGAAAAGAGGAAATGTTTTGTTGTTTCGTTTCTACTTTGTTTTGTTTTTCCAAAAGGACCTGGCGTGATATTCTGTCCAAGCCTTAATGTCAGTGTGATGTAAAGGTTTGGAGGTCACTTACTTTGAAAATGGCTCTGACTTTCCTGTGGGGAAACCACTGCCATGTGTACTAGTGTCAGCCTTCCCACAATGCACCGCCACATGGCTATCTCTCTGCTCCACAATCCTCCAGTACTCTTGCTGCAAGTACGACAAAAAAACAAGACAGGAAGGTGTCAACAGTTCTAAAGTTTTATTTAAGAGTGGTTCACCGACATAGATTTTGAAATGAGCCACATCAATCTGTTGCAGACGATGCACTTCGGTACAAGGTATTTAGTCAAGACGTTGGCATGCTAACCTCGACCTCAGCAGCCCCTGGTTCCTTGTTAAAGCACATCGTCATGGTGTTCCGGGCTATCCTGAAGAAGTTAGTCAAAGACACCGATTTCCCCTGCAACAAAGAGGTATTTAACATCATGAGTCACAACATGCTTAAGGAGTCCAATGTTTTAAAAAAAAAAAAAAAAAAAAACAGGCTTCACTCCACATATTTATGGTCTTTGCTTGTGATAAAACAGCTATAAAGAATGTGAACTGAGATTGGGGCGTGAATAAAACATGAGAAAAGAAAATATCGCAGACTGCAGGTTCTTCTCTTTCCCACCACATGACTGTGCAAGTCAGAAAGTCGGAGGGAACACGTTATGATCAGAAGAATGTATGTACTGTATCTGTATGTGCACAGACTAATATATCAACTTCACATGTGTCTTTCTAAAGGCTCCACCTATGTGCCTCCCCTGCGAGTCCCCGATACATTTCCCCTGGACTTGACCCCGTCTCCCATGGACGCTCTTTTTTTTTTTTTGCCTTTGAAGGTGGTCATAAATCTGCACAGCTCCGGGCCTGGAGAGGTACAGGCCCTGCTGAAAGATGACCTTGCGGGTTCCTCATCCTCACAGTGACAGTTTGTCTTCCTTTTCTCTTTTTTTTCCCCGACTTAGGTGTCCAGATGTTTTCAAAGAGTGACTGACCTTATTGCAATCTCTCCTACAGGGTTGTAAAATAATGCGGTTCAATAATGCAGCGTATAAAGTAGTGACCGAGTAGACAGTAACAAGACGTTCTTTAGGAGAGCCGGTAGCAGCACTTATCCGAGCCCTTCCTGGTGTAATTAGAGTTAATTATACCCCTGACATGCACTTTGTTCTCTTGATAGAAAAAGTGAAATATAACCTGCTCTTGGGGGCCAGTGGTGATGAAAAATGCATACAAATCTGAGCTGTGGAGGAGTGTGATGGGTCATATTTAGACAAGCTTGTCCTGTCAGAATGGTGACAGCCATTCACATGTCACCACGCTGAATAGCACTTCTATAATTCAGGGGTCTGTGGACCGTGCTGGGTCAAGTCTGTGGACAATATCTCAGCTCTTCAGGAGGGAGGTTATACGGAGGGATTTGGTTACCGAAGGAACTGGGAGGTGGGGGTGGAGTGGGGTGGGGTTCAGATGGGATCCACGTTTGAGATGGGTGGAGTACTGTGCAGTGTAAGAAAGAGAGAGAGCCAAAACCGAAGAAAGATATCTTAATTACAGAAATAATTGCCGTTTCACCCCATCACGACGCGGTGGCACAACATAAAAGTGTGCACGCAAGCTCCTCGCAAATGAATGTTGTGCACCACCGATTTTTGTGGAAAAACAAACAGCACAGAAACGAGTGACGGGTGGTGGTGGTGGTAGTGGGGCTTGGCACAAACCCTGGTGAGAGGACTGGAGAGTTGCAGGGGAAATAGCTAAGAGCAAGGGCATGGTTTGAAGGAAAGGAGCCATGGGGAGAGAGGGCAGGATTAAAAAGGGAGCCGAGCGAGCAGGAGGAGGCGGGGTCTGAAGGGGGCGGGACAGGGGTGAGGGGAAGGGCTGCTTTGGGGGCTT
Organism: Terapon puta; assembly: GCA_028564955.1. NCBI lineage: Eukaryota > Metazoa > Chordata > Actinopteri > Centrarchiformes > Terapontidae > Terapon > Terapon puta. Next base: position 11,458,467 of record JAOXYL010000048.1, read on the forward strand.
GCCTTCTCTCTGACCTACATTTCAGCCAGCCAGAATCAACACAGCTGCCAGCAGGCCGGGGCGGTGGGAATACAGCTAATGTGTGCGAGTGTGCGCACAAACACACAAGCGAGACGGCCGACCACCTTGCCGCACACACACACACACATCTGCACAGAAATATTTAACGAAAACCACAGGACGTGCAAGGTACGAAAACCACCGTCCCTCGCTTGCAGGGCAAAAAGCAGGTCTCTACAAAGAGGCCACATGACATTTACACATACTGCTACACTTGAACAGGTGTGCAAACCTCTATGTTTGCTTTCATTAACCACAAACTATGTCAGTTAACAGCATGATAATGTCACCAGGAACACTGATTATGAATTTCAATAGGCATTAACATCTTTGCAGTTCACACCACAGTATCGTTCTCCCCAGTCAGAGTGCGTTGTAACAATTTACGGGACAGCTTAGCTCCTGCTGAAGACAGGATGCATATTTTGTCACTTAAGAACCAGCAAAGTGATATCGAAAACACTCCATTTTTTTGTGGCGACACCATGAAAGGTGTAGGCTGTTTACACCCTGTGTGTGACATCAGTCTTGATTCAGATAGTAGCGAGATGGCAGACATCTGGCGGAGCAATAATGAGGCCTTTGAAGACGGTTCAGGCGCAGACAACGAGCGACAAAAGGTCTGGCACTTTCCATATAAACAAAGACAATGTGCATTTCATTTTTGATTTTAGTTAATGTGTGCCAATAACAGCTTGTTATACTGAGGGGGGTGTGACAGTAAAGTTACAGTGAAAGGACGCATGTTAGGTGATCTTGTGAGGAGTCATATTTTGGGGGACAAGAATGAAAATGAGGGCAAACGTCAAAAGGGACACAGTACAGAGGCAACATCCAGAGATGTTTCTACGCCTAAGTGCTACTGCCGCTGCAAAAATGGCTGACTGCAATTTACACATCAACACTGTAACAACAACAACTGTCAAAAAGAGCTAAAAGTTCTTGTTAGCACTTGACGACTCAAGATCATAAAAGCTCTTTTAGAAAGAAAAGATTAACCAAAAGAGAAGACACACGTACGTGCCTCTTGCCTCTATGCTTCAAATGTGCGGCACAAACAGCGAATGTCTTCTTATCCTCACCTTGTTAATACATTTGTGCTGGTCACTGAGAACGCCCCCGTCTTCCTCCTCATCGTGCTGCTGCTGCGGCTGCTGCTCCTCCCCGTGCGGCCTGTCCTCTTTGCCTTGTTTTTCCTGAGCGAAGAGCCGGCGCCGGCCCGCTTTGACCTGAGCCTCCAGCTCCTTCAGACGATGATGATACACTCCATTGGTACGGTGGTGCCCTGTCGCCCCTCCCACTATCCCGCCTACTAGCCCATTCTTAGGCTCATAGCGTGGCAGCGCCAGTGCACTAGGTGCCGAGGAGTCCGTGAGACCCTCCAGAGGGCCCCGGCGTGCCTCCAGGTTCTTTTTCTCCTGCAGCACCTCGGCCAGAAGTTTGAGGCGCTCGTCGGTGCTGAGAGAGTCATAGGAGAGGATGTACTGGAGGTAAGCCTCCTGCAGCTTGGCCAGCCGGTCCTGCGCTGACTTAGGGATGCGCAGGAGGTCGGCCAGCTTGGTCCACTTCTTCAGGTCCATCACCTGCTGCATGCCGCCCATGTCATTGATGAGCTGGAAAAAACGTGACAGGTCCACTTCACAGCCACCTGCGTGGAGCGAAAGGACAAAGAGAAGGTTAATTCAGGGTAACAATAATGACTCCACCTGTCTTGCAGATGAATATTTGTAACAATCAAAAGTATAACAACTGCAATAAATAACCAACGTGACCAATTAAAAAAAATGTATAAAACAGAGCAGTTGCCTGTTTTCATTTGTATAAACTGAAAATCAAATCAAGCAGACTGCCATCTTGGAGCATCTGCCCTTTTGACTAAACATGCCCAGTTCATTTTATTTGCAACGGGCAATTGAGCTATCACCTTTCAAAATGATCTGCACCATCACTGTGCCAAACAGGGACACAGATTTTGTTAATGTAGAGCTGATCTGCTGGGCACAGTAAAGGAAGTCATTTGGAACCAGGGTATCCTGGCTGCCACTCCACTGTGGCTCACTGGCTGCCAGGTCTCTCTGGCCAACAGCTGCATACCCCCTGTACTCACATAGGGCTAATCTGAATACAGCTGTGTACAAAAGCAACCGCGCATTCACACCACAAGCCAGTGCAAAACTAATAAAAATCAAGTACCACGTACGTATATGCATGCATGGGGTGCTTACATGCGCACGCGTAGAAAACTCACACTGAGTTTGGGTCTAAACTGGGGCTGTTTAAAGGATCGTAAAATGTTGATGTCATTATGAGAAATGGAAGGTGACGGGACAATCAGGGGGAAATACTGTTTTCGTGGCCTGTCAGGCCGCCCGCCAAGTTGTTCCACATTGTTATTGTCATCTATAAATGGGAAGATAAAAATCAGGCGGAATGCCACTGAAGCTTTCAGAGCACCATTGATACCAATGGCTGCATTTGTGAGGTTGCTTACTGGCTGCTTTTGTCTCGGCTTTATAAAGCCCAGCAGGAGTGACAAAACACAAACAGCAGGACACTAAGAGGGTAAACAGCATTTTTTGTACATTACCATACATTATCTTATTTTAATATGCTATATCTAGTTTATCATTTTCATATTACATTCAACTCTGTTGACAAGAAAGAAAACGTGAAACACGTGAAGACAGAGCTGAGAGGGAGCCTCAGTTTGGAACCGGGTGTCTGGGATTCATTTGTTGCCATAGAATCAATAGTTCTGGTCCTCTGTGTGCTTAGTTAAATCAATCAATTCAGGAAGAGGTTTATACACCTACACTGTGTGTTTCGTCTGATTGGCTCACTTACCAATGACAGGTGGCTCATCCATGGTAATGCCCTGAGATTTGAGGTGCTTGCGGATGCAGGCCAGCCGCTGCACGTTGGGGCCCCAACGCCGGCCCAACATGTGGACCCTCTGCACCTGTGTAACAAAACGCATCTCCTCGCTCAGCTTGCACTCTGGCCGCCAGTCTGGTGGCGGGATCACGCGGCACATGCCAGCTGCCTCTGCCTGCTCCCTCACCGCATCCAAGTACACCAGGGGGTCCTGGAACTCCCGCGGCGCTGGCCGAAAGATTGGGACATCGCCCAGCGCCGCCCAGCCCTCCGGCCTGCTCCGCTGGCGCTCCCACTCCTTCTCCTGCTCGCGCTCCTTCTGCCGCGTCAACTCTTTCTCGCGCTCCCACTCCTTGTCACGGTCGATGATCCGCGATGCTGCTGGTTTCAGCTGTCCCGGGTTATTAGTGGAAGTAAGCAGGGAGGAAGTGGTGGAGGAGGACACAGAGGTCTGTTGGGGGTCTGAGGTAGTGCTGGCACGACTGGGGTTCTGTGGGTGATTCTGGCCTGATGAGGGGGAGGAAGAGGAGGAGCTCCGACCGTGAGACCTGCTCTGCTGCTGCTGTGCTTGTCGAATCAACATCAGCTTGCCGGCCGATGCCCGCTTAGGTCGCTGGTTCACCGGCTCTGCATTGGCTGCTGGTGTAGAAGGAGGCGAGGTCTGTTGAGAAGGGGGAGTGGGGGGCGGAAGTGGGGTGACAGGTTGAGATTGTTTAGGGGAAGGGGGTGTTTCTGGTTCATGTCCATTAGAAATTGGAGTGGTAGGGGTGGTGGTTTGCGTGGCAGCTTTCTCTTGATTGGCCACTTTCTTGCTGCTGCTGCGCGTCTCCAGGGGCGTGGGTTGGAGCTTGGCCTTCTTGGCCTCAGTGCCAGTGGTTTTGGCTTTCTGTTCAACCACCCCCGTCCCCACCGAGTTGAGCACCACTTCCAGACGCCGCTTGGAGTTACGCAGTCCCTCTCGACCTGGGCACTCTCCCTGGCCCTGCTGGCACTGTCTCTGCCTGTCCTCCTTGGCCAAGGTGTTGTGCCGCTGCCCGTTTAGCCTGCCGTTGAAGCGGACGCCGGCAGCCACGTTGTGCAGCCCATTGGATAGTAGCACCTGTTTGCGGGTTTTTGCATTGCTGTGGTGGGCTGGTGCCGCTGCTTTTCCTGAGTTGGCCAGCCCATTGCTGGCTGCTGGCTGGCTGTGCTGATTGTGATTGTTCGCTGACGATGGTGCCGAGGCGGCGCTGTTGTGTTTGTTGCTGCTGAGTTTGGTTTTCTTGCCCAGTTCTTTCTGTTTGGCTTTGGTGTAGGTGACGTGGCCCTTGGACACGGTGGCTGTGTACTTCTTCACAGTTTTGGACGGCAGTCGGAAGTCGCGGCTCTTTTTGGCACCACCGACAGCTTGTGCCGAGCCCGCCCGCGTCAGCCCGTTCACTTTAGAGACCTGAGATAAACAGAAAGAGCGGAAGAGAGGTGGTTTGCATTAGAAGAGTTGGATAAAGAGTCTTATCAAAAAGCTATGGATAAATCTTATATATGAAGTAATAGGTGAATATCTCATAAAACAGTAACCCTTGCTGGAAGGGAAATGGAGATGGTGTAATAAAACACAAGTCTCTAACAGAATCTGGTTTGATCTGAATATTGTACACATGCATGTGAAAGTTAAAAATACTGCATCAAAGATAGCAAATCCTTCCCAAAATGTACCCACACGCAGATAAAATTCTATAATCAGAAAGCACGACAAGACACATGCAGGGGCGTGGGCGCACCCACACTCCACAATGAGGAGGCCAAACACTCAGATGCTAGCACTGCAGTAAAACATTTGGCCGGACAGACCAAAGCTATTTGTGGAAACCTACGCTATTCATTAGAGAACCAATCAAATGTCTTGATTACTATACTTCCAAATGCAGTGCGCTTCTGTAAACTGCAGCTCAAACTGCTGTCAGCACAAAGACTGAGATTTAGAAAAGGATATGTGCAGACCGAAACCAAAACCACGACATCCCGAGATAAACAACATTTCAGAACAGTTTAGAAAAAAAAAAAAGAGGGAGAGAGAGATGGCAGACATGAGAGGAAAAGCAGGGATGGCTCCATGGTTTCTGCTAGCAGATGGCTGGACAGTATGAGGTAAGAGGTGGGGTCACTGAGATGGAATAAAATCCCAACTGGGCACATAAAAACAACCTTTTATTTGCTACGGGTTCCCCTAAATGCTGTAATTCAATTTTTGTACTATGTATAAAGGTCCTGCATATGTTTGTGTGTGAGAGAGACAGAGAGCGAGTGAGAGTGTGTGAGAGTGTGTGTGCATGTGTGTGCGTGCGGAAAGTCTTTGAGGCCCCCAACTGTACATCAGAGGTTTGGTACAGTGGTGTCTGGTTCCGCGGCTGTCTCACTGACTACAGCTGTGGGAAGAAACATGGTCACCCTCGGTGCACAGAGCTTTACAGCTGCGTCAGTCGTGTTAAAATCCATTGTGCAAAGTTGTGTATAGGACTGTCTTTTGCTCCATCTTGCATCTCTTTTCTTTCTCTTGTATTTCCCCTGTATGCATGTCTAAGAATATCCATATTTTCTCTCTTGTTCTCCCTCCTCGTCTCTGAGTTGTTTTCATGGCCCACTTTCGGCACTGCCAGGAGTTTCTCACTCCCTTTTACTTCTCCCTCTCTCCCCACTCTCTGATTGGTCTGTGTGTGTGAGAAGGGCCCTGCAGTGTCAAGAGATCTTGTAAAGTTAAAAATCAGCATTTGGTTGCCAGTATTGGAATGGGTTGAGCTGGGGGTCATGTTTCTGATGTAGTCTTAACATAAAGGGGCTCCTTTTTCTCATTTGGTTACATTTTATTTTTCAAACAGAGCAGAGATGTACAAGACATGCTGCTCTTAATGTTTTTATTCTCAGTCTGTGCCTTTCTGTCTAGAGCAGCTGGAAGTGAACCGCAGAAGAAAGAAAGGAAGAGGGATGGGAGAGATGGAGTTATCAATCACAGTCGGGGCGCCACAGGAGGGAGGTGACAGCCGGCCCATTGACAGGTTTGCCTTTGAAGGGGTCTCGTGTCACACTTGTGTGTGTGTATGTGTATGTGTGTGTGTGTGTGTATATATATATGTGTGTGTGCGTGCGCACATGTATTGTATCGTGTGCGTCTCAGGTGGCGGGGGGCCGACACAAAGACCAGGCCATTAAAAGATAAGGGGGGACTGAAACTTAACCCTGCCTCCGTCAATCATTCCCCACAACACACATTCACACACAGACACACTCCTCCTCACAATGGAAAAACACAGGCTGACAAGGAGAGAGGGAGGAGAGAAGGGGTGCCAAGAAGGAGGGAAGAGAGAAAGGGATGAAAGGAAAACAGAGAGAATTTAGCAACGATATGAATGTACACAGGAAGACTGCAGCGTACTGCAGTCTATAATAATAATAATAATGTTATTATTATTATTAATATTATTATTATTATTATTATTATTATTATTATTATTATTATTATTATTATTATTATTATTATTATTGTTGTTATTGTTATTATTATATTTAAGAATTTATTACCAGTCTGACACCTAATCTCTTAATTTATCAGTCAAAGGAATGCAAAGTGT
>JAOXYL010000048.1:11486578-11504879 GCA_028564955.1 Terapon puta
GTGTGTGTGTGTGTGTCACCATGCTAATGCAGCGTTCAGATGTGCAGCCACCCCAAACCTGCCCCACCATCCCATAAATTCTATCGCCTGCAATCTAATATCGCAGGGGAGGGAGCGGCGCAGACTAAGCTGGGATATGAACACTTTCTAAATAGTAAGCAGACGAGCGACTGAGCTCTCCATAAAAGCCTCTTTGGTAAGCTAAACCCTGGATAGTTTTTTTTTTCTGGAGTCTCTGACGAATAGGATTCTATTCAACTGCTCAAAAAAAAGAGACAGAATAACTGACACACACAGAGCAAAGAAAAAAAAGGAAAAGAAAAACAGGCAGCGTGACAACAGAAATAAAGCCAAAACAACTGTGCAGAAGAATGGGGACAGAGACAGATGCGCTAATAAAGCGATGTGCTTACTACATCCTGTCTAGACAGTCATCCAGAGCCTCTTTAGATGAGCCTCAGGTTTTCCTGGGAAGATCCTCTGTTATCTGTTACCTATTAACCAACATGGGAGATATGCTGGGGGGGCGGGGGCTTTTCTAATGTCTAACGAATGGTGAAAATATATTTCCTGTGACTCTCTCTAATCTCTAGTAATTGGACTAATTTCTCTTTATGTGCATTTCTCTATAGATTATCAGTTGTCATCTTCTCTCTTTATTGGCATCCTAAACGCAAAGACAGGGCTAATAAAAAGGTAATAAAAACAGATCTGCTTCAGTGATGATGTGATAATGCACAGTCTGGCAGCGGATCTGCAGGCGAGGCGGAGGGGAGGGGGCTGCTAAGTAAAATGACATCACCTCAGATTGTGAAAAACTACAACTTTAGTACAAGCACATCAGTTTGGAAACAGTGCTCAGGTGTGAAAGCAGAATTGCTGTTACTTTCACAATTAAGCGCGTCAGGAAAAAGCCTGTAAAACAATCGCTAGTCGAACTTGTTTAACGAAATGATCCAGATCCCTCGAAAATTAAGACGTCCTGCCGATTTGTCAAGGCCGGGCCACGTCTCTTTAGCTGTAGCACATGAGGAGACGATCAAGCATGCATGAGAGAGGCTAGAGAATAGCAGACATATGCACACACACAAACACACACGCACACACTTCAAGGTCCCAAAGAGCAGGTAAATATTGAGAAATCAGCACGGGAACAATTTGCAATGACATGACTGTTTTTGTAAGAGCTGCCACCGTGCTAAAGGCTGAGTGGTAACTTGAGCCTCTGATTTAGCCCTCTGTCTGCCCAGAGGAGGCTTGTGTGTGAGTGTAAGCCAGGGTACACTATGTTCCCAGGCGTGTTGAACTATAGAATACTCACTGCGAGGGCTTATGTAAGTTAAAATTAGACTGATTGCTCTGATTGAAGGAGAACGAGCAGGGAGCCGGAGAGATTCGGGGAGGGAAAAGAGGAAACAGAGATCCAATAGAGGGAGAAAAAGCAAAGAGATTACAGCAGGATGTCCCCATTCATCCCTTTCTAATCCACCTTTCATCCATCCCTTCCTCCCTCCATCCCTTCCTGCTACCCCCCAGCCATCTACCCTTCAAAGGGCCGCTCTAATGTCTAATATTACACATGCCACCGTAGCTGCTGGAGCATTGATTATCTCTGAGAGAGACGGAGTGAGAAATTTTGACAATCCCGTCAGCCAGCAATCCCTGGGAGGGAAAAAAAAAAAAGACGAAATGGAGGAAGAAGAAAGGGAGAGGACGGAGGGCCATGTGTGATTTTCCTTCTAACACGAAATGAAGCAAGACGGGAAATGGGAAGAAGGTGGTGATAGAGGGAACAGAGGGACAAAGTTTCATGTATATCACTCTGCCGGGGCCAGACCACCGCGTGCTCGAGCGGCACAGCTGTGGACAGTTGACAGAGATCCCACACATGCACATGGACCCTGTCAATCACGGGCGGGGCGACCTCTGGCTCTATTCGTCAGGCCCCCCCATCTCATCAACACCTTTCCGGCGATAGGCGTTTCCATGGGAACCGACGCGGTGGCAGGACCCCTCAAAATGTGACCATCTCGGCACGCGCTGCGGGGGCGAGCGCCTCCCCTTGCCAACGTGTCACTGAGCAAGACGGCGGCTACGAGCTCCGAGGTTGTTGATCAGTAACTGACCCTCATCTCCGACATCTCCCGGTGGAGGGAGGCCAGCAGAAACAGAATTTCTCCTTCACACTCGGTCAATAATTCAATGGCCCCCAGTGCGGGAGAAAAATATCACAAATAGAAACCTCCAACCCCAACTGGCTCCTTGAACCCGTTTACTGCCAGCCAAAGCACATCAGCAGGGTGCAGAGTGCAGGAAACTAGATGACTAAGCATGTGTGTGTTCGTGTGCACAGAGCTGACAACGGCTGATTTATTAAACCACACATCAACTCATTTGCGCAGAAAACACTTTTAATAGATGCAAAGGAAAATACTTTAAATGCCAATTAGGCAGGACCGATTGAGAAAAGCGGTCTCCCATGCAGGTTTGATTTATTGAGTATGCTGTTGGCTCAGCATATCAGCATGTTTCAATTCTTTGAGTATATCAAATATTGATGAATGGACTCCAGTATGAACAAGTGCAACATACAGAGCAGCAGAGCGGACAAATGAGGAGACGCAAACATTGAGCCTTAAACTCAACAAGACAACTCGGGATGCATTTGTATTTTCTATGCGGCTGTTATGTTAATGGGTGAAATCTAGCTTGAAACAACTAGCCGACACCAGATATGAAGCCTGGGTCTGATTCTAAAGTTAGGCACAGAGCCTGACACCCGGGTTTCAATTCAATGTGAAGCCCATCAGCTGATTATGTGCACATTTTAAAAGGCCCATTCCACCGTTAGCAAGTTTTCCACTTTTCAGCCAAATATAGCAACCAAGCCTTTAATGATTTAGCGGATGGAATGACACGCTGAATGACTGCGCACCTTAGCGTGAGAGGGCATTTAAATGACATGCGTGCCCGTGGCCCCGAGGTCACATACTGTACACGGCGTCCCTTACAGACGATGCCCGAGTCCTCCGCAGTGAAGCTCTTAGCCGCTGCAGCGTGTGTGCAGTTCTCTGTGTGGTTCAGTTTCAGACCTTAGCTGTAACGCTGTAACCCGATATTTGGACACGGCCAGCGAGTGGAACACGAGCCAGAAGTCGCCCGTGTTGATTTGTGCAAATGTGTCAACCTCTGACTTTTACAGCACTGTGCGCTCACGACACTGTGAAGTCCTCTGGAAACAGGCGGTCAAAAGCGATGCCAAATATGCAGCATTAAATTGGAGAATAATCACGCGGCTTGATCGATTCATTCAAAAAATTCCAAACTCCAGACACACATTACCGTAGAGAGACTTGAGAGGGGATGAGAAGGAGACAGACAGAAAGCCAGGCAAAGAAGAAGAGAGAGGAAAAGAGCGATTAAGAATAATTATATATTATTCAAATATAGATGCACTGAAAATCTAGGTTCTATTTGTCAGACTTTTGTAGATACATATCTCAGTCCTGAGCTTGTCTGCAGCGCTGGTCTGATAGATGCTGGCGTGAGGCTGCGCTCGAGTCAGACTTTGTGTTCCCTCCCATGGTAAAGGTTATTGTGTGAGGAGAGGAGCACTGATCCAGAGTCTGTACCTTAGGGGCTGTATTAATTGGCTCCAGATGGCCCACATGGTCCTGATAAAAGACTACCTCGCTGCAGCTGGCTCAGTGAGAGTGTGCATGTGTGTGTGTGCGTGTGCATTCGTGTGTGTGTGTCTCGAGTCCATTTTGTCTAAATCAGAGCAACAGAAATGCACATGTTTATGTACAGAAGAGTATGAGTGTTTATATGCTGGGATTAAGCTTCACAAAATGTGCATGTGTTTAATCAGCGTTTCGGCCCACTCATCCGTCTATATTTATTTCTCTGTGTGTTGTCTGGCAGTCTGTTCAGATAAAATCTATCAGCAGATAAACGAGAGAAAATAAATTGTGTGTATGCACAATGATCACACTGTAATTGACACCATGTGTATGTGTGAATGCGAGCATTAAAGCTTGTGTACAAAACAGACAAAGCTCCGAGGTTACTATGTTTTAGTATCACAAGACTTTCCTTGCAATTATCGGTGTATAACTTTTGCTTTGACACATTACAAGCATGTGCATCAAATGACGAAAATGAGAGATGTTACCGTTTCCGACTGTAGGTAGCCGCTGTCAGGGTTCAAAGTGCATCAACATATATTCAACTTGAGCTCACAAAAGTGTTTTTGGAGGGGGACAAAAGAGCAACACAAACACTAAAACGGATGATGTGTGGTCGCCGTAAACAGTCGCAACAGAGCACTAACCTCGCTCACCGTGTTTATTGCTCTTCTGTCTCCGTGCATTTCGGAGAGGGATGGCACTCCGAAACTGACCCTCTGACCTCACGACCTTCGCATATGCAAACCGCTCGCTGCGCAGCCCCCCGGCCGCACACGCACCGAGCGCGCGCACGCCAAACACAAATAAACGCCACCATCAGTCAACGAGCCGAGGCCGCACGCTATATTGGACCAGACACAGTAGTATGTATTCATGTATATACTGCAGGATTTCTGCTTATTTTATCAGCGTATGGTTTTAATGCTCAACTGCCTTGCGTTGACATCAAGATAAATAGAGTGTTATTCAGAGGTGTGATAGCGAATGTGTGTGTGTACATCCCAGTTCAGCTGTGACAGCTATATGCTCCAAGCAGTCACAATAAGGGCAATATTCAGTTGAGATTAAAGATATAGCTGGGTCTGTGTGCATATTTAAATATAACCTTGGCGCTTTACTCGTGCCCCCCCCCCCTCCTTTTTTTTTTTTTTTTTTTATGAAACAATGAGAGTCAAGATGGCCTGATAGGCAGATGTGGAGAGAAAAGACATCTTGACAATAGATCAAGCTTAGCTGTATCTCTGTGAATATATAAATGCTATATTAGGTCAGATGGAAGTCAGCCATTGTCCCCTTTGTCACCTCAAAAATGCTAATGTACAAAAGTGGCACTACACTTAAGCGAAATGCCAATAAAATAACTTCAAAACACCAGCAGAGCATCACCCTGATGTAGCCAGAGGTTTTGAACTTGTGATGGATTACATGGCAGAAAAAAAATCTAACAGTACTTCCTGCTCTGCTTCCCTTTCAGCCATGGCCAGAGAGAGGAGATAAAACGCTGCACTAAAATGTAGGCTTTGTTAGCAGTCAAGGTCCACTGCTCAGGGCTATTTACCACCACCACCCCAGCCCAACCCCCCCCCCAACCGCTCACAACACATGCTGAACTCAAACCCTATGACCTCTGACCTTGCAGTCCTTCTTAAATCACCCCTGGGAGAGCCTGACCACAACAAGGTTGGGTCAATAAACATCAGAGATGGTTCAGTACGTGCTTGGCAATCAGTCTAATTAAGCCAAAGTCCTGTATGTAGACCTTTAGAGACCTTCAGTGGACAAAGGCCCTGGGGCAAGAGACACAGAGGGCCATGACTCCAACTCAAAAAAAAGGTAAATAAACTGAGTGGTAAACATTTCTTATTTTTACTACCATAATAAATGCAAATTACACTTACTTAATGATTTCTAGTTTAAAGCATTTTAGTGTCCTGGGGTGCAGCTATTAGGGAACTTGGCAGACAGAACTGAAAGAAATTCAAGTACACGTGTACACACAAGTAAGGTGATCTAAGCACCGCGCACCCACAGCTCCAAACTGATCAATCTCTCACCGGTGCGTTTCCAATTTGCAGAAGACTCCCAGGTTGAGGAGACAGGGCGGACGCTTCCAACGGGTCACTGCACTCTGCAGCGGAGCACCACTCACTTCTGAAACACTTTTCTTTCCACACACAACCTCCAACTGAGCTTTAATAGCACAGCGAGGTGTTCTGTAGCTCGCCTTCGGCTTTGTCCAGCTTTAAAAAGGAATACTTTCTGGTTTTTTTACTTTGGTGCATAACTTGACACACAAGGCTGTGCTGCTCACTGAGAGTAGTCATCTAACAGTGAGATATTCTTAGAAATAGTCTTCCTATTTTAACATACTGATACAATTATTGTGAGTCATCTTGGGAGCTTGGCTTACAATAGATATTTTTGTGGCTAAAAAAAAAAAAAAAGAACTTTTCAAAAGAGTTGTCTGTCTTCGAATGGCAGCCCCAGTTGTTCCAGAGACAGAAAGCGCGTGAGGCAGTATTCAGCAAATCCCGAGAACCATTTAGAGTCTGTTGCATTATGCCAGAGGAAGCACCACACAAACCAGTTGTAACACGGCTAATCTGCACTACGATCACAGCGCTTGCACTCGTGTTTGACAGTGATTATGGGAGCGAGTTTGTGCGCTGAGTGACATTATGCACTGTGGTGGATGGCTAATACTCCTTCACCCTGCCATTTCAGCGGAGGGGGAGGCTTTCATAAAGCTGCAGCGAAGCGGCGACAATGAGGGGAGAGTTTAGAGGAGATTTTGGAGACTGACATGCTGGTATGCAGGGGCGAGTCACTGACAGACTGACAGAGGAAGAGCGAGAGAGTAAGAAAACAAAGAGAGAGCGTTTAAGGTCTACTGGAATAAGCGCTGACAAAGTGTTTAATGGTGTTCCAACTTTTTTTTTTTTTTTTTTTTACATCTCAATTTTTTTAAAGAAAAAAAAAAAACGGCACACAGCCACAAGACGCTCTTCAATTTGACAGGCTCAACACTCGGCGGACTATGTGTCTGCTCTCTAATAAACTCAATGTATGCCGACTCCTCTGTGTGTGAATACAGCATTAGGTTTAATCGTACAGCTAGAAGTTGCACTGCGTATAGGTTCTCTCACAGAACCATCTAAAGAAAATCAATACACACATTATGGCCCTCTATTAACACACACATTTGCAGTGTGTGCGTGCAGGCCTGCGCGCACATGCATGTAATCCCTCATAAATGGAAATGGTGATTATGCATTACTGACAAGAGTCATTGGTTACGCTAGACAAGATGAGTGTGTGTGTGTGTGTGTGTGTGTCTGTGTGTGTGTCAGAGTGTGTGTGTCTGTGTGTATACACACTTGGCATTCATTAAGTCGAAACAAAACAAGCGGCAGCAGCTGAGTGTGTGAGTGTGTGTCTTGGCTAAGACAACAGAGAGAACAGATTCAAAGAGAGCCAAAAGTGGGGTTCAGTGAAGAGAGAGAGAGAGTGAGGAAGAAAAAAAGAAGAGAAAAAGAAAAGGACAGAAAAGAGAGGACGCTGAAATTAAGTTAAGAAGTCTGTTTAAGAGGGCCACTCAACTTCTGATCTGCACACTCACTCCCCACACTTGGGTGTCGCTTTATAAGTTTGTCTTCAGTCTGCTAGACTCGCGCTCATTTGCACTAATGGCCGAGTCACCAGGGGCAACCCAGAGAAAACCTCTTGCAAGCATTAATCAAATGAGCTGAAATAAGATGCATCATGATCTAATTCATTCTGGATCTGATTTCATCCAAGACTCTGAAAGTCTTGGATCACACTGCATTATGTGCTCGAGACTTTGCTTCACATTTAGAGGCCACAAAATGACCGGACTAATAACGTTAAGCACAATTTAAAATCAGGGTTCAGTACCTGCTCCAAAGTATATGCAATCACACCAAAAGAGCATACCGATCATAGAAGAGAGAGCTACGCTGCAGTCGTGTTTGGATTGGGCCCGTGAGAAAAAGTAATACTAAATTAAAATACCAGCGAGCGAATTGCTCACTTGATTTACGACTGAAGAAGATGCTGACTAAATGCCAACATTATGACAGCTCATTGGAAGAGAAGCTTCTGTAACATGTTTTATGAGAGAGCTGAGAGGGCGACGCAAAAGGACTGTATTCGACTGCAAAACAACAGCGGAAAAAAAAAAACGGGCTACCCACTCCGCCACCCAGGACAACAACTTCACAGTAAGGCTGTGCAAAAAGCCTGTTCAGGGACTTGTCTTGACAACTCAGTGACTGGTAAGTACCCAGATCTGGAGAGGAACGGAGGTGCAGGAACATAACTAGGTCAGTAAACCATGGTAGTGAAGAAGAGACTGCGCTGGGTCGGGAGTGAAAGTTTGTGTGTGTGTGTGTGTTGTGTGTTTTTAAGGTCCACTTTTGGCAAAGGAACCCCATTTAGGGAATATGGTCATGCTGGTAGGAGAAGGCTACAATGAGTTGGCATGTTGGAGGGGATGTGCTGCCAGTCTCTCCACCAATCTCAGGAGCATGGGAAGGCAAACACAGAGTTGATCTCAAAGACTTCTAAAGGGGGCCGCTTCCTGCCAAAAATCACTCGCACCTGTCCTTCTGTCTCTGTCTTTGCCTCCCTTCCTCTCTCCCTCTCTTTCTCTCTCTCTGTACGCTGCTCCTCCCAGTCTTTCCCTCTCTCCGTCTGCCTTCTATCCCTTCATCCTCTCTCTGCAGCGTGAAACTTTTTTTTTTCCCTCTTCCCTTCCCTCAGTCAAAATTGGAACCAGCCACGCCGCCCGCCCCACCCCTCCGTTTTGGCCGGTGCCAGGTGTAAAAGCTCCTGGCCTCATCTCAGTTAGTCCTGTTCAGGAACAGTGCGGGGCAGCCATGCCAGGGCACTGGAGTCATCCTTCACACATCAAGAGCGTGCGCACACACACACACACACGCACACACACAGAATAAGCTTTTTAAGAGGGCATGAGGCACTGCCAAGTACTGGCGAGGCTTGTGTTTCATTAGCATCAGATAGGGAGCCTTTCTTCGCTCAGTCCCGCTGCGTGTATACGTGTTTGTGTGTGTGTGTGTGTGTGTGTGTGTGTGTGTGTGTGTGTGTGTGTGTGTGTGTGTGTGTGTGTGTGTGTGTGTGTTGAGCGCAGTAATGAAAACCACGGAGCAGGCTGGCCTCTAACTGAACTCCACTCAACACACGGCACTGCAGGCCATCGGAGCAGGAGAGAATACGAGTGCGAGCGTCCTTGTTGTGCGTTTTTCCTCCCGTGCTTTTCTTCCTCAGCAGGTAGAGAGTGGAGCGTTAATGCTGTGCTATAATATAAGCCGCAGGGTCACTTGAATTCTGTTCAACACTTTCTCATCTGGTCAGTCAGTCAGACAGGCCGCAACACAATTATTCTCTCAGAGTACAATCAACCCTCATTTATCCTGTCTGACTTCAAATCAAACCCTGACTAGATGTTTTTTCCCCTCCTACTACATGCAGAAATATAACATTGTCATTCTTTCTTTCACACTCTCCACCTTATAAATTCAATCCTTCAGGACTCGGACGTCTCTTGAACAGCCCACTGAAATACTTTAATTTCCCATCAGTTGCTTCCAAGGCCAACCCTCTGTTTCGAAGCCAGGTAGATGAAAGCTTTGTAATGACCGAGCTCAGATTTGGAGGTTACAGTATCGAATGACAGCTAGGAGGACTTAGGCAGGTGCTTGACACGCAGTGAATGGAGCCTGTATGGGCTGCTCATTACAGAAGGACATCTGCTGCTGTCCGGCCCCCAGACTCCGCCCCTAGCTTTACACTGACGCTTTGATGCCCTGTCAATGTGTGTGTGTGTGTGTGTGTGTGTGTGCATGCGTGCGTGCAAGCCTAGTGGCAGAACAAAAACAACGCACACAAACACGCACCCACGCTCACACACACCTGCCGCCTACAGTAGCTAGAATACAAACAGTGAGAAGAGAAACACAGGAGAAAAGGTTTATGGCTGCTTGTTCATGATGCAAAAATATAAGCGTGAAGGCAAGTGAATTTTGCTTTTGTCTAGATATGTGTGTGCCTGCATTTTTGTGGCAGAGACAAAAAAAACAAAAAACAAACATCAAACCAGCCATTTTAATCTACTATACACTCTATAGAGCATGATTATTTGTAAATCAGATTTTCCAGCTTGTGATTTCAGAACCTGCTTCATGCTGAACGCATCAGAAGCATCTTCCAAAAGATCCTTTCTTCCTATTTCCAAGAACATTTGTCTAAGAGGGAGCTGTGTTTTTTGTTTTATTTTTTTTTTAAACCAGTCTCTCTGACAATTACTCTTTTTTTCACCGACTAAATCCATTTCAATAATTCACCAGTGATATAAATTCCTTCTTTTAAAAAAAAAAAAAAATGTCGGCCATAAATTAACAGCTTATTGTACTCTGCAACAACTTCAATTTTTAAACGATTCATTTGGAATTGCATGGCAACGTTCCTTTAAGAGGCTAATTATAAATGACTGAAATGGCATATGCGTTATAAGATTGGGTGGGAGTGCGGGGGGGTGCTCATTAAAAGACCTCGCCGCCCTTTGCAGGGTGGCACTATTTACACTTCTCTGTTGACTGTCATCTTCTATTACAGAACTAATGGGCAACTTGCATTTCTCCAAACACGGAGTGAAGGAAGAAGAGAAGAGAGAGGGAAAAGACAGAAATGACGAAGGGGCCGCGCACACTATTTGTTTGTGAATCAATGTGGCGGAGTGGCACTGGAGCATTTTGAATCGATTTTGCTCGGGATGCTGTTAGAGAGGACACATGGGACACACGGAGGAGAGAGAGAATTACACAGAGAGAGAGAGAGAACAAACGAGGGGACAAAAGTAAGATAAAGCATGCATGTGTAAAACAGTGTGGATTACTTGAAAGCAGTTGGAATCATGAGGCGGCGTCTTAACCCTCAGAGCTCAGGAAATCTATCACAACTAAACCGCATGCAGAGTCTGTGACAAAGTTCCTCGTCACACTCACAGCAGCAGCAGCAGCAGCAGCTTCAACTCACACACACACACACACACACACTGGAGACTCACGATCCTACACCAGTACAAGATTTAGGGCCCTGCTCCTTAAGACCCAGTTACTCACAAAAAAAGGATTAGGAACCACACTCACACACTCACACACACGTAGTCTCACCTCTTTTTTGCAGGGCCATCCTCGCCGTACTTGCTGCTCCCATCCAGGCCCTGGGAGCGCAAAGACCCATCGTCTTTGTGGCCGCCCTTTGACCCCGAGCCATTCAGCTGCCCGTTGGCGAGGGAACCTGAGGAGAGAAGCGCCGAGAGGGTTAGCGGCAGATTTATTTTTTTTCGGCCACCTGCATAAATCCTGCATCGTCCCAAGTGGATATTCTATGATCCCGGGCCTTAATATCGCATAAAAATATAATCCTCGGGGGAAAAAATGGTGCTTGCATCTGACAGTGTTAATAAAGCCTTCTGTTTCTGATTTAATGCAGCTGAGCGGGCTGAAGGCAGAGTTGATACATTTATTTTGATAAGATTATGGTAGTTCTGCTTCATGTGACAGTGCGGAGAACGCGGGAAAAACTGGCAAAAAGAGAGAGGCTGATAAATATAGAGAGCACAAATTATTCAAGCATCTATCTAGTCTGCACAAACGCGCCGAGACCCCTAGCCGAGAGCATTTGCAGCAAAGGCAAAAGCAGTGACATCCAGCAAATGTGACTGAATGACAAAGTCGCGCGCGGTCCTTCACATCGCATATTGCCTCGTCTATCACGGCATCGTGGGAGCTGGTTCTGCAGTGAGGAGAGAGTTAGTTATTCATTCTCCTGTCCGCATTTTCCCTTGTCAGATGCAACCGCTGTTCCCCGCTGACTTGCGTGATGCGTGCCCTTTGACAAAAAGGATTAAAAAAAAAAAGAAGAAACAAGCCCGAGGCAGCAAGAGGAGTGAACAGATATTGCCGGACTTGACATTCTTAGCGAGCCCAATTGACAGAGCCCTAATTAAATATTTAGCAACCAACTCAGACAAACAAAATAAGCCCCCAGACAGATTCTTAAATCAAAAGCAACAACAGGCACAGAGAATTCAAATTAGGTCAAACAGAGGAGTGGACGTCAATGGTAATTAAGAAAGACAACCAAATTAAATAGATATCACAAAGGCTTGATTTCCTCACGGGCAGCTCTTGCGATTCTTGGAACGCGTCACGCGGGCCCGGCTCGATGGCGAAGGAGCCGAGTTATCGAGAAAACAACTAGGGAGGTTCAAAGCTTTAAAGAAAGAAGAATGCAAGCGACAGTGAGCGACTGGAGACAGAAGGGCTGTCGCGCGTTCAAAACTGCCCCCTCATGCCACCCGAAATATGTCTTTGTGGAGCTGAGAGCTGCGGATTTATGTAAGTGAGTGAGCAATGCAGCAATCAAACATCTGACTCTGGCAATAATTCATCACTTTTGACCCGTTTTGACCCGTTTTGACAAGTATCCACGCCCGACTAAACTTTGGTATGGCAGGTTGTTAAATTATTCACCTTCATTCTGCAAAAACAAACGATGACTCGCTGAACATTCAAGCTCCCTGTGGTTTGTTTAACCGGGAACGCTCGCTGTCATAAACCCTTTCATTCACCTTTCCGCTGTATGTCACTTTCTCATTGGCTGACAAACTCTTAGTTCATGGCCTTCCTCCAGTGAAATTCCATTTGACTGATGTTTTCGCGGGACGTGTCACTCACCCTGCACCGCAAACTCATAATAGTGGGTGTCGAAAGGAAAATAAATTAAGATAATAACGACAGTGGAGCGCGGGTTTTGGATAAGTGGCAACTTGAATGATATCCTGTTAGCAAGGAGGCTACCGTCGAACAAGCCCAGGCATTGTGTCATCTGACAAAGTCGGGACGGGGAGGGGAGATGTGAGATCAAATGACAGTGTAGGAGACAGGAGGAAGATGAGCAATTGAGGAGCAGGTAAAAAAAAAAAAAAAAGACATTTCAAACGTGTGATTTAACTGAGATTTATAAACGTGCTCTGGCTGAATGAGCGCACACGTCGCCACACTTTATCATTACTGCGAGGACACACAGGCTGTTGATTTTTCCCGCTCAAACATGCAGGGCAGGTCAGTACCTGAGAGCGGAGGTACAGTCATCAGGCACGCTCGCTGCGGTCAGAGAGTTAACAAGCACCAGAGAGATGAGTAAAGCCATCGCACTGCTGGCAATGCTTTATGTTGGCGTTGGAGAGCCTCTAAGTCTATAGACGCAGGGTGAATCACCGCCTTACAATGTCAGGGTTAGCACGAAGGCCTTACATCTCTGTGTCTTTAATCAATCAAGAGTTTTGCTTAGAGAGCTTTGAAGTTTCCCTTTTCAAGCTTAAGTGCAATTTCATAAAATGAAAAAATAAACTTCATATGGCAACAGAAAATTCAATTAATCTCTGTGTGGGAGACTTTTTTTTTTCAGGATAAATTCCAAAGATTAAGACAGATTAAGATATTTTCCAGTACTTAATTTATGAGCGTGAAAAAATAAAAAGTCTAATAGACAAATTTGGGGGAACTGATTAAAAATGATAATTAGTCGAGGCAGCATAAGAAAAAAAAAAGAGATAGTGGAGTCTTATCACGACTTCTGGACAATATGTTCTGCCAATGAAACTTGCACCAAAAGCACAAAAAGAGAGGGGGGAGACAGAGAGAGAGAGACAGAGAGAGAGAGAGAGAGAACAAAAAAATGAAATAGCTCATTAACTTTAATTGTGCTCAGAAAATGACTGACGCATGATGTCCCTGCAGAACGCAAACAAACAGGCAGAGGCCCGTTACGCCGCCCCCTCTCCTCCCTCTCCCCCCCCATCCATTCCTCCAAAGAGTTGTTTGACATATGCTGGTTGCACATGAACGCTCATCTGAGGGGCAGGGCTGGGAATCTTGGGGAGGCAGAGGGCTGGTGATGGGCAAGCGTGGCAGACAGAGAGCAGAGGGCCGCCGCCTCAATCTCCAGCACCGGGGGCCCAGTGAAAGGAGACCGGAGCACTGGCGGAGGTTAAGGCATGAATGAGACAGGGGGGCCCGATGGCTGCTCCTATGGAAGGGGAGGAGGGGGTCCTAATCAGATTTATGCGCGCTTTATTAAGCCCATTGCCTCGCTATGTTCACCTCAAACTCCTGAGAGAGCAGGAGGGGGCGAGCAGAGGTGCACAGCGTAACATGGCGTATCACAGGGCTGAGAGGAGCCTATTAGTGTGAGCCGCGGTAATAAGTGGAACTATAGCCGAGTAGTCATGCCATGAGAAAGAATCATCGTAGGCTCAGGGAGTGCTCTTATAGATTCTTGATTACACTTACAAACACAGGCTTAATGTTAAAATGAGTGCCCGAGCCACATAAGGGCCGCAAATGTAGCTACGGTAATACACTCACTTGTTTCTAGGTAGTAATGTGTCTTTTGACTTCCTTCTCATAAATGCACAATTTGCAGTTGAAATTCTAATGTTATACAAGACTTTAATCTCCCTTTCTCCCATAGTAAACAAGAGCACTAAAAAAAAAAATCTATTTCATGCCCTTTGTTCAAGTAATCCTCCGTGCCTGTGTACAATTAAAATTGCGGGATAATATAAAAAGAAACAATGGGTAGTTTTTATTTTAGGGAAACTCCCCGTGGTATCCGTTCCCAAGACGCTCTTCGGAGTGGAAGCAGATACTAAAATTGACTGCCTGGCGAGAGGATTTCAAACGGCCCCAAATATACTGCTCCTGCTTTCCAGAATTGGACCTTACAACATCGCATGACACTTACCGCAAGCCAGAACAAAAAGCGTACGACAATGTGCAGTTCAGAAACATGGCATCTGCTTTGTGCGGTTCAAGGCTGTAAATCTGAAACATCAAAGGGAAAAGATGGGATTCTGTGACGGCTCAAGCGGTTGTGTTAAAAAGAAAAAAAAAAGAAAGAAAGAGGAAAAAGAACGCGCAAGGACAGACGAGATGCAATCTCTTTTGCTCGCTCGGTTCGACACCTAAACTCTCCCTCATTCAGGCCCCCCGTGTCCCGGTCCTTCCGTCCTCATCTCCGCTGGCGTCCCGGGGAGAAAACGGAGGGCCAGCACAGTGTTTTAACTGCCGCGACTGCCGCTCTGACCGTGCAAAGGGCTGGCAGCATGGGAAATACAGACAGACAGCAGAGTGACAGAACAGTGAGTGCTGAGGGAAAAGGGGACGACATGCAAAAAAAAAAAAAAAGGGTGGGGGGGTGTCCTGAGACGGGTAGACAGACAGGAAGAGAAAGAGAAGGGACAGTCAGAGAAATGGGCAAACAGGGAGCCCTCTCTTCAGCCCCCCCCCGCCTCATGGTTTTTTTGGCCAGCAGCCAGCTCCTCCATCAATAGCACTCAGGGAAATGGAGAGGGAGGAATGGAAGGCAGGGGAGTGGAGAGGTACAGACGAGTGAGAGCGGAGGGATATGGCCGAGGTAAGGAGCCACGGGAAGACGACGCAGCCTTGGCGGCTCGGGGAAACAGGAGAGGAAGGGTGGGAAATGGGACAGGACGGGCGGGGGTGAGGGGGGGAGAAAGAGAAAGGAAGGGAGGGTGGCCACGGAGGAGGGATGGAAAAAGAAGGAGGGAGGGTTTGGGTGACAGATAGTGTAGATAGTAAAGGCAGACGGGACAGAGGACAGGAAGGACAAAGGGGAAAAGAGGGAGAAAAGGGAAGGCAGAGATGGATAGAGGGAAGGAGAGGGAGAGAGAGAGACTACGGTGAAGAGGGGTGGGGGGGAAGATACATAATCGAGGAGATTGAGCGGCGGGAGGGAGAGAGGAGACAGGAGCTTGCGGAGAAGGCAGTAACCAGAGTCCTATTGATGTGTAATGAAACCCTGCATCCGGGGAGAGACAACCGGAAGGACAGTCGGATGGAGGGAGACGGAGATGAGAAAGGGAGGGGAAGAGGAAGAATGTGGCCGCGGCGGAGTGGGAGACGGGTGAGTGGGTGAACGAGCGGAAGACGGGACGCAGAAGGGCATAATGTCATTTGTTAAATAATGCAGGCGGCGAGCGGGAGAGGCAGGAAGGGTGATGGACGCCGAGATGGACGGCTGCCAACGGCGCGAGGTAAAGTGGCAGGGGAGATGGCATAATTGCTGGATATGGGCAGGGAGAAGGCTGGGTGGGTGGGGAGAGAGACCGGCGCGCACGCACTGGATGCACACGCGCAGCTGACTGACGGAGCGCCACACCCCCTTTAAAAAACAGCCACCGCTGTCACGCACCAACCGAGAGAGGAGGAGGAAGAGAAGGAGAGAGGGAGAGGCTGGGGATGGATGGAGGTATGTGGGATGGGAGAGACGGAGGGACAGATGCCTGTTTTATGGAGGCTCACAACCAGGTACTGGTATGAACTCAATGGCACCCGTTTCCCAAAATGGTGGATGCTGATCTCAAAATATAGTGAACTATATCCTGTGTAAAGAGGGTCTGCAAACACCACTTTTTATTCCTTCCATCAGAGCTGAAACTATTAGGAGATTAACTGGTTAAACGGAAATTTGACTCTTATTTTTAAGAATGTTATTTTGTGGTATACAGGTATGTTATTATGGTAAATATATTTAGGTTACACCAAGAAATCAGCTTTAAATTATACAAAAGGCCATCTTTTACAGGCCTACTTTTAATCACAAATTACAAGAAATGCCCATCAACATTTCCCAAAGCCTAAACCAATGCCTTTTTGAACAGTTCAAAACTACCAACATTTTGGTTGAGTTATTATGATGCAAAGAAACAAGTGTTCTGCTGAGGCGACTGCACAATTATTAAAATGCTCCTTAATTCATTTTTCTTCAAGTAATCCATTACCCGACTCATCATTTCGATCATTTAGCTAGACAGTTATCTCTAATCCATCATCTCCTCCAACTCCTGTCACGTATTTAATGATCACGTACATGCGCCGTCTGCCTCTCCAAAATGGCTGAATGTTTCACAATAACGCCTGTGTGGGGCTGAAAACTGTGGCACATGTCTGGCTCCGACATAAGCCCAGACTCTCTAACCCACAGTCCTCTAAAACAGCAGGGGCTGCCCATTCAGGATGTAGCGCACGCTGAGTGTGATCCTCCAAAATGGCTGACAGTTTCACCACAACGCCTATGCGAGCCGGGAAACTGTGCCGCTGGTACAACCTCCAAAGCCTCGCTAACCCACGGTGCTCTAAAACAGCAGGGCCCGTCTATTCAGCCCGGCTCCCTTTTGTGTCAGCGCAGGCTGCTGTCGTTACCCCCGGCACGACGGGCCGCCGACGCTTTCTAATGAGTCATTTTTATTCAGGCGATAAGGTCAGCTACCCGCGGCGGCTTAAAAGGCCCTGAGGAGCTCTGGAGTGGCAGCTATGAGATGCCAGACAGACACACACAGATACGCTAGCTACAGAGGGAGGGGAGGGGGCACTCAGCACACAGAGAGGGAGAAGAAATGAAGGTGTGGAAAATATAATAAAGAAAAATAAGGAGGGAAGAAAAAAAAACATGAGGTGTAAAAGATAAGCTACATTTCAAAAAAAGGCTTCCCTCCTGTCTGTCTGTCTGTTTGTCTGTCTCCCCTCCTGCCTGGCTGGATGGCTGCATGACTTTTCTTTCTTTCGGCGTCTGGGTTGTGTTAATGTCAGCTGAGAATAGCTTCTGAGGCACGTGTGAAGTTCAAATCTCCGCTGTTGTCTGGCTGAGGGCTTTTTTTTTGGTATGGGAGCACCAGTGTCAAACAAAGACGTGGTGGCAGCTTGGTTCAAAACAAGCCGTTCATCCCCCCTGTGCTCGCACTCTTCTTGTGTTGTCTCAGGTTTACACGGCACCATGGCAAAATCCCTCAACTGCAACTACAGCGGGCTTTCACCTGGATTTGTATTTCTGTCTAACTAAGCCACTTCAGGTATGAATTGGTGTCAAGGTTTCCATCAGTCCGTGTTTTAATGAGTCTCGACACAAGGGTCAGTCTGAACGTCGTAGCTGGAAAAGATTAATAACACTTTTACACGTGTTTTTTCTTGTGGGTGGCACCATGGAGGACCTCATCGGGGTCTGTCTGATGTATAAACAACATTTGAAAACAAATAGGGAGAACTTTGAGTTCAATAGATCCTTTGAGGATGTGACCGGCCGAGTGACAGACTGCGGCCCGCTGCCCACTGACCCACAACAAAAAGACGAGAGTCCTTGATCGTCTGTTCTTATTGGATTCTCTCCGTTTTAAAGCAGGTCTCCGCCGTCAAAGAAAACATGTTTAGTCTTCACATACAAACAGAGTAATAAAACTGTCGCCTGAAATTAAACAAATGAGGAGCCAGACTGAGACGCTAATGTCAGCCGAGCCAAGACAAAACTGGCAACTCTGACATTTACTCAAAAAATAGATAAATAAATAAATAAGCCAGTGCAGCAGTTTCTCTGCTTATTTCATTTCATCAAAACAAAGTCAAGCTTGTCGACATGTCAGGCTGCTACATTTTGAGACATCCTTTCATTGTTCAAGGCTGTTTACGCTCAGCTGTGAAAGGTATAATTCA
>JAOXYL010000048.1:11515404-11532416 GCA_028564955.1 Terapon puta
TTAGTTATATACTGATTTTGTGGCAAAATATCCTCTTACACACACACACACACACACACACACACACACACACACACACACACACACACACACACCATGTCTCCAAGTCTGATCTAACATGAGACTTTGTGCCTGCACTGAAAAAATTTACAAAGGGCAGCAATGCGTGTAATACAAGTAACAATTGTGCAAGATTTTATTTAGGTACCAGGTGTGGAAATTCAACCTCTTAACTCAGAAAACATCTGTGATTTTAGGTTCTCTGCTTTGGTTCTCTGTTTTTGGGTGTCGGCCTACCCTCATGGCTACATTGTTATCCACTCTGTCTGACAAACAGGACCAGACATCATGTGTTAATGAAATGTTGGGTGTGTGTGCATTGGTTCCTCTGCAACCCTCTGAGTAATGTTTACCTTGAAAACCCCCCGTCAAGACATAGACGTGTTTACATCTGCCTTTACGCAGGCTTTACCTTCCAACTTTTCTTTATAAGTGGAAGCCGGGGACAGACTGAAGTGTGTGCTCTGACATTCAATGGTAACAGCAGCTTTGATAGTACATCAGACTGTGACTCCACAGCAGCAATGGAGCAGCACCGTATCTCTGCTGCAGCAGATAAAACAAGACAACATGAGATTGTGGTTTTGAAAAAAAAAAAACAAGCCAAAAAAATGTGAGAACAGTTACACAGTAAGTAACCAAAAGAGCGTTGGTGAGACAGAGAAGTGTAAGACGCAGCTGACCACGCAAACAGGAGTAACAGCATCCCTGACAAAAAAAGAAATGGAAAGTCTGACATTCTGTTAGCCCACAATGCATCGCTCCATTACGGCGTCCAATGCTACCCCTTTCTTGTACATATGCATGCAGCCAGTGCGCTGTCCAGTGTGTGTTCATTGAGATGGATGAGCACCCTTGGATGGCCTGGCTCCATGCATGCACACTGCTCCACACACACACACACACACACACACACACACACACACACACACACAGAGTGACATTTTATATTCAAATTTCAATTTGAATTGAAGCAGAACTTAAGAAAAGAGCAGCATAAACAGGAAAAAACAGTGTAAAAGAGAAAAGAGGAGAAGCACACAGTGGCTCCTGTGTGGCCTCTCTGGGCCTGGTGCCGGTTGGCATCAGTTGGCATCACCCCCTCTGCAGCTGGCGGCAATATTAACCCGCCTGTTGGCAGACGGATGGTGGGGGCACGCGGGCAACAACTAGCCAGGCTGGAGGTGGGGCAGAGCTCTGAGTATCTGTGTGTGTGGCCCGAGATGCCCTCTGTTGGGCCTAATGTGTGTGCACACTTGTGGGTGAGTCTTGAGGGCAAGTCTGACTTTGTGTATGCAATTGTGCGCACATGCCCTGGGTGTGTGTGTGTGTGTGTGGCTACATGCAGCTGCTTGCAGTGGTAGATGGCGTGAGGATCCAGACCATAAACAAACCAAACTGAGCCGAGATGAGAACATGACAAAATATTGGCCAGCACTTCTGAATCCCATTTGAAAACACAATCCAGGCCTGACTATAATCTTAAACTGGAACATATCAGCTCCTCTCTGGATTTTACCTCAATTCCAGAATAAAAACACACATTTCACAACAGAAAAGACAGCTTTTTTTGGACAGAAGATTTAAAGAAAAAAGCTTCTTTTTATAGCATTTGTTCAACACAAAAAAACAGGAACAAATTTTATTTCATATGTTAACATGGCTGCACTTTACTGTTCCCGTCTTTCAGTCTGACGCTACACTGGCGATACTAGTAATGTAATAGTATAAAAAAAAAAAAGACAAATATATGCTCGGACAAAGTAAAGAGACCCATTTTCCACTAGTGTGACTGGGGACGATGACAGCAACAACAGAGTAGCTTGTACAGACCATGTAAGGTCAAGTCTCTCTCTGGCTGACAATCTCACTAACAAGCACGTTACAACACAGCGCTCTTTCTACACTGTACACACGCACTCACATATACACATAGATACACAAGACTGTCTCAGAAGGACTTAAAAGCTCACACTATACAAGTGCTTGTCTGGATCATTACTGGCAGACTGTGTACTGTTATGTACACACACACACACAGAGTCAGGGCCAAGAGGTGCATATCCATCCCTTCTCCCAGCAGCTGTTTCTGACAAGCAGTGCTATCCGTGTGTGTTTGTGCATGTCTGAGAGTGCGTGCACATGTACAGTCGTGGGTTGCTAATTATATGCCTTCAAATGTAGCTTACATGTGAATCAAAGAGACCGTCTGAGTCAAAAAGCATAAGCCAGGAAACGGTACCTCCCACACGTCATCCTTTTCAACTGCAACAAACAAGAATATATCTAAAGCCCGCCCCCAACATGCACCTCATCCACCATGAAAGCCGAGCGACTGCAACCAGGAAAATACTGCAAACTCTGCTAATTCAGAATATATGTCAAGTATTTATTGAAAAGACCGTGTACACGGCGGACAAAGTATTTTCAATGACGTGCTATTAACAATACACTGTGTGCAATTTTTCATGTAACTTGCCAGTCAAATGAGAGCAGTCCAACAAAGCAATAATTAGGCAACATAACTATTATTTCATAGACAACACAATTATTTTTGCAGTCTCCCATCGTTTAGCGAGGGGAAAAAAATGAATCAAACTGTTGTGAACAAGCCACAAATATCACTTGGGTGACAAGTTAATTACCCAATTTAACAAAGCAAATAATTACCCTCTGGCTCTGGGTCTAGTGAACTATTTTCCTTATGGAAATGAGACTCCATGTGCACACAGAGGCTTGTGTTGCATGGTGGGGAGCTGACGTCAGCAGATTTGTTCAGAGAGGAGCTACGTGAGAGCTACTGGGTGGGTCAATAGTTAAGGCCTGTTATTACTTTGTTGCCTCTCCTGGTCATTGAGGTAATTCAATATCAAAGAGAGGAGAAGAGAAGAGAGGGTGGGGGTGCCTGCACGTCGTAAAGCTCCATTGTTTCGTCTGGTTTGCGGAATGTGAGGTACATGCGATGGTTTCTCAGCTCATCTTAAACCTCCCAATATGCACACGCCATTTATCTTGAGTGGGCACCTACAATCAAACGCATCAGAGTACAGACACACACCGGAGTCCACAATTACAATCTCAAGCCTACATGCACTGACATCAATCAAGAACAACAATTGGTCACAGCAAAGTATATAATATGCTAAACATGACACACTTCTTCAGAGCTAAAGAGGGGGGTTCTTTTGGTTGCACACATGCAAACACTTTCCATGTATACATCAAGTATCCACATATAAACAGACACATGACCGACTGTTTTCTTCGACCGAATAGCTGCTTTGAGGCCTCGACAAATTCCCTGTTACTGTTATGCCAATGAGTTTTTCTAAGAAACAGGCAACAGAGGCCGACTTGTGTCATCTCAGTTAGAGGCCTCATGGAAAAGGCAGCTGTGACTGGTTTGCAAAATCTCAAATGAGCAGCAATGTTCAGCAACCGGGCTAAAATGGACCAGAGCCAAAAAAAACCTCATAAACTTCAATATTGCCAAAATTACCGATCACAGCCAATAAACTAAAATGAAACGCAAACTACAATGAATATCTAATATGAACAGTGAGGGGTAGCAACTCACAAGCACCGCTGTGTCACATACACACACGCAGATACACGCAAACAACTAAAACCTTTTTTTATTTACTGCACCATTTAAAAAGGCTAAGCTAGTCCACCATCCAAGTGCTAGACAAGCACTCTGTAATAAATCTATAACCGTTCACGGGGGAATGGAAAAAGCAACCTTTACAGCACAACCTCTTATTCACACACCCTCTTGCCGTCTCACTCTCTTTATTGCAGTTCAGATGCATTCTGTTTATTTACCCCGACACCGTGGCCCAATTTAGTCCGAATGAGGGAAATTAAATCAGGCCTTGTGAAATCGCTACACTTCCCAGCCCTCGTTTCGTCCATTAAATTGTCATTGTTGGCCAGCCATTTACGCGACGCGGCAAAACAAATGTAACGCTCAAGGAGCCGAGCAGAAAGCCAGAGGACATGGCGGAAATTGCGCCGCACTAGGCGGGTGGGAGGTGGGGCGCACAGGCTAAATGAGAAATCATTCTCTGACACGTTCAATGAGATGGATCAGAGTATTTTTTCGGCTGTGAAAAGGGGTCAATGCAGGCATTTGTAGCGCGGGCAAGAAAAGCACTACAGCTTTAAAATGGACTGAGAGGAAGAAGGAAGCGGTGGAGAACACAACATAGATTATCTTAATTATGCATGATACTATGAAATGGTCAGTGCGTGTATGGGAGATTACATAAAAAGCTTACAAGAAAAATAACCACAGAATTTCTTATCAAAGACCGCATCTGATTAAAGCTCTTCTTGATGTCCCGGGCCTAACCCTCACAGAAGTAAGTCCAGCTAAAGGTCAAGGGTCAGGGGCAAGCAGGTGGCCGGAAGGGGTCAAAGTTTACCTCCCGGAGGGGCATATCAGTGGGCGGACCTAAGCCACTCCGCTCAAAGGACCCGTCAATCACAGTCACTTATTTACCATGCGTCCATCTCTGTTGGCCCCAGGGATCCGGCTTGCTATTTCTCTCCAGCCTCTTTACCCCCAACCAGAGCCAGATAAGGGCCTCTTTACATGACAAAGTGCTGTGGAAGACCCGGGCAGAGAAAAGAAAGAGGTTCCTTTCAGTTGCCGGTGGGGAGCAAATCCTCTGCCCACAAGAGGTTATGGTCACATGGTTCTAATTTAAAACTCAAAGGTGAAATGGGAACTTTGGGTTCCCCGGCCCAACATCATATCAAGTATCTTGCACCAGCTTGATCTCAAATTAAAGCTAAGCTGCCATGGCCACAATGTCCTAGATCGCTGCTTCTAATCTTTAAAGCTTTGAAAATAATGTCCTTAAAGCTATTCTCACATTTCCTTCGATTCCAGCCAGTCACGACATCATCTGCGCCCTTTTCAAGTCGGACTTTTGCCACCGTAACTGCAAACATTCTGCGCACTCGAAACCAATTAGGCCAAGTTTGCTCCGAACGCCAAAAAAAAACACTCTTGCGCTTCTCCGCGGCATGTGTTGCAACTTTAGCTCACAGCTGTAAGCTCGCTCACCTCACTCTGAACCTCGCCCTCGCTAATGATGTGCAATGTGCTAAAGTCGTCGCAGCTTAAAAAGAGACGAGCGGGCCGAAGCGAACCATCTCCCTTTTGTCTTCAAATGAGCTTGGATTCAGAGGGATGTTTTGGCAAGTGAAAGCGAACGTTTTTTGTTTTTTTTTTTAAGAGAGAACCGAGATGTGAAAAGGGGGAAGCCTGGTTTCCATGGTTTACAGAAACTGGCAGACAAACAAGGCGTCTGTTATGAGCAAAATTTGAAAAAAAAAGAAGAAAGAAATATATTAGTACAGGGAAGGTGGAGGATTTGGGGTTTGATTTTGTTTTGAGTCTGGGCTGGAGAAACTCCCGATCGAGCCATCTGCCCGTGTGAAAAAAAAAAAAAAAATCTGAGGAGTCAGACAGTTTCTGCCAGCGAAAAAGAAAAGAGGAAAAGAAGGGGTGTCACAGGGGAGTTGGTAGGAGGAAGAGAGGGAGGGAGGACAGGTAGGCATTGTGTCTCGAGTTCCCCTCTCTATTCATTCACCCTGGTTCCTTTTTGGCCTCTTGGGGGGGATGGTAACTAAAGAGGGTGTTAGAAATGTCTTGCTGCTCGGAGGCTGTCATCCCACGGACAGAGGGAAGTTTTGTAATGCGCTGCTCTGTGAGGATGAAGGAATTCAATCAACTGGCATCTGGAGAGGACAACAGAGCCCACTGAATATCAATAGCTTTGGGACTTTAAAGAGAGACGTGTCGCACATTTGCAGCTGAATGTGCACCGCCGTGAGCTTCAGATGCGGCAGGAACGACGAGGAAGACAAGGGTGGCGTTGGGGAAAACTTTAGAGTAGCCCGGCGTGTGAACGAGAAACGACGGTATGAAATTCAAAGTGAGATCGCGCTCAGCCTCAGAGCAAGTGTAATCACTGCAAGTTTCTCATACAAGGACTGAAAAAAAAAAAAAAAAAGACCAGAGCATCCCTTTACTCGTGCAGCGTCCACACACTGATCTGGTTTGCTGACATGAGAACAATTTACACTACAAGGAAAATAACTGTTTACAATCCTACAGTTATTAAAATGGTGATTGTAGACTTACTACAGCACTATAGGGGGCATTTCATTTGAGACGAGGCGAAGGTACGATGACAGGTCGTCCCATAGGCCCGCTGGTATTTCTCCTTGGGGAAGTTGATTTAAAAAAAAAAAAAAAAAAAAAACAGCCTCCTCCTCCTCCTCCCACCCGCTCCCCACCATATTTCACACAGACTTTTCAAATGCTCACAAATCTTCATCCATCACTGACAGCGAGGCAAAATAAACAATCATACCGTAGATCAATCACTGTCTGTTTAATGCCGCGCAGCGCTGGGGCTGCGAGGCGGGGAGGTTTAACGCGGTGGCATGTGTGCTCACATACGTCCGCGATGGGTTTTGCGTGCACTGCGCATGTACCGTTTTGAGTACGTGTGCAAGAGGAAGCTGAGGGGCACAAAGCAGATGCCATTGCTAAATCAGAGCTCTGCGGAGTCTAACCACACCGGGGCCTTGGCGTCGGCATGTCACAAACAGGGCAACGAGCGGCCAACCTGATGGGAAGTTTAAAAAAAAAAAAAACTCTTTCGTTTTCACACCAAACTCATCTCCTCGCGTTTTGATATTTAGCCCGCCACTTCTGGGGGCAGCAAACAAAAGTTCAATTCAAATCTGGATTCTGCTGCACAGGGAGATGTTTGGCTTAGAGGCAGAGGTGAAACATTAAACGGTACT
Organism: Terapon puta; assembly: GCA_028564955.1. Lineage (NCBI taxonomy): Eukaryota > Metazoa > Chordata > Actinopteri > Centrarchiformes > Terapontidae > Terapon > Terapon puta. The sequence goes on from JAOXYL010000048.1 coordinate 11,522,293, forward strand.
GTAAACATGGCGGCAGAGGAGCACATCAGGTCCTGTGCTGCCAGGGCCGATCCTGTCTTTAATCTAAACCTCAGATCTGGGCTCTCTATCACCGTGTCTGCTTTAGAACCAAAGTCTGCTGGCCGTCGTCACCTGGCCCTCCCTCCTCTCATCTAACACTTCATAAAGACCATTCATCCCACCATCCTTTCATCCGTCTATACCAGGGGCCTCGTTAATCCTCCTCTCCATCCTGACCCTGTACCACTCTACTGGACTGGGACAAACTTCAAAGAGACAGAGAGAGAGGAAGAGACAGAGAGAGAGAGGGAGAGAGAAAGATGGTGTGTGTGTGTGTGTGTGTTCCTATGTAAAAGTGTGTGTGTGTGTGAGTGAGAGAGAGACAGATTGGGTGGGTGGGCAGCTGTGTTGTGCTTGGCCTACACCACAAAGCCTTTAGAGGAGAAGGGCCCACACACACATCGACAAATACACACACACACACACACACACACGCCGCTACTCTTCAACTTCCTCTCCAGTCTTGCAGTAGTTAATCTCTAAAGAAAGTGAGTAACTACACACCATAAACCCTCACCAATTTAATCTAATCGGGCATAGTGCAGGGCAACATAGCAAACAAAGGCCTGTTTTACATGTATTCTGTCTTAAGACACTCAAACTGAATCAAACTGTACAAAATTCATAAACACACACACATATATATGTATATATAAATATATATACACACACAAACACACACCATTACTACCAGCCAGTTACAAAATAGAGGGGACATGTAATTTTCCCCACAGAAAGATGCACAATTTAACCAACCAGAATAGAATTACAGCACACCGCCCTGTTAAACTCTGATGCATGGTCATTAACTGGACTGGTACACATCGTCCTGAGCTAATGCTCGGCCCCATGTGGGCTCCCAATGAGCCTGGGCAGGGGCACTAACAGACTGAGGGCTTTGACAGACAAGCCCCTGCTAAAAGTGACAGTCTGTGTTGGAAATAGACTCGCACACATGCATCAAATAACCCACACCCATGCGTACACACACACACACACACACACAGCCGATGACAGCTAAGGGAGTCTGACATGCCTGCCACCGCCACTAGTGGATGTATGTTTATTTTATTAACCTGCCACAGACTTGGTGGGAGGAGGGGGGTGGGGGGCCGAGAGAAGCAAAAAAGGAGGGAGAAAAGCTAAATGTCTGTGTGCGCGCCACGACCTGTAAACGTGCATATAACTTGAAACACATCCCTTCGCATGACATTTCAGGTCGTACGCTAATCTGCATTTCAGATATTTAAAAAGAAGAAAACAGTTGCGTTCTTCAGAGCCTAAAGCACTCCCTCAGCTGTAAGGCAGGAAAGTTTCAGGGTGACATTTTACTTTGTGTCCGGCTGTGACGTGATGTGTCCAGATACCGAGAGGCCTGAATTTACTGTTGTGTAACAAGAGCATATAACCAGTGAAGATGATGTAAGCACACCGAGCACAGCGCACAACTTGAATTTATGCTGCCAACATGTTCCATTACGCCTTTTAACATGTGACAACAGATTTGTGGCATGTTCTTGAAACTCCTCAGAGAGGCTACTGCAAGTATGTTTCTCGGATAAGTCATGATAAAGAATGCTGTTTCAACATAAGCAATTGACCATGAATTCTCACAAGATAACGGATGAGCCGTTCCTGCGTTACCTGTTCATCTTGCAAAACCTCATCTATGACACACACTCGCAGTATCGACCATAACTGCCTCAGTTATCACCGGACAGGCTGGTAACTGACACCCAGCCATGCATGGCACACCCTGTCTTGATACTAGCCAACCCTGCTCTCCTCATTATTGACGCTGGCTTCTTTTCTGGAGAGATTCTACATAGGGGTAAAGACCGTGTGTGCGCTTGTGCCCCACAGCACCACGGCTCTTAATTGATTCATGTGGTTTAATAAAAAGCTCAAACTCTACCCCGCCCAGAGGAATGCACCTGTCACATGAAATCAGCGGAAGAAAGAGCGAGGACAACGTGGGGTTTTAAAGAGGCCCCCGCGCTGCAGCTACCCAGACGTGCAGCAAAAGAACGGCGGAAAGTGAGCGGGTGGGAGGACAGACAGTTGCGGCAGATGCGGGCCCGCACGTGAAAAGTATGTCAGTGTGAAACCGTGCTCTTCCCCGAGCTGCGGCGAGCGAGAGGAAAAACAGTGCGTCGAGTGTGTCGATTCTTTGTGAGCTGTGTGTGGGTCAGCTGTTGCTCTTGGCCCGGTTTACCCGCGCAGCCTGGCGGCTTCACGGCACAGTGACACCCTGTCCTCGTGTCCCCATTCCTCTTTCGCTCACAAACGCAGCGGATGATATAATGATCCTTTCACTGTGACAACAGCAGAAAGACACTCGCGTTATGAGGCTCCTTTTAACAACATGCTGAGTCAAAAAAAAGAAGAGAAAAATCACTTCTGGCTGACTAGCTGAGACCATTAAGTGTGCTTTTCCATCTCCCACCATCACCTTTCCAAGAAATAAGGTGCCATCAGCATAAGTACCTTTAATTGTGCCCAATGTACCATTTAAACCAAAGCTTGTGTTTTTACATGTCCTGAGCGGGGTTGCGTGATTTACAGAGCTCTCATAAAATGTGCCATTTAATTTAAGCCGACGTTCAGTTACAAAACGCTCACAATCGCTTTCCTGTATTAGCTCAGTGAGGAGCCATCGACGGTTTTATTTCTTCTCCTATAACTGAGGATTGTTTAAAGAAAAAAAAAAAGAGAGAGAGAAGAAGAAGAGGAGGGAGTGAGTAAGAGGGGAGCGCAGCAGAGACGCCGAGGAAATACAAGGGCATAATTGCACGCCACTTGCAATCAACTTGAATTCTGCTTTTGTGCCGCTTAAAAAACAGAGAGAAAAAAAAAACGTGCTAAAGACATCAGAAATATGGAATCAAATCAACACGCTGCATTCAATTTCTTCACCACTACTAGCACCCTTTTTTCTTTTTTTTTTCAAGGGAGTAATTGCCAACTTACATTAAGGCAGGATTAAAAACAAAAAGAGGTGGAGTGTTTAAAACAAAAAGAACATTTGTTTATTTAAAGGTGGGGGTGGGGGCTCAATATTTTAGTGTGGTGGTGGCGGTTTGGGATGAGTAAAAGCTGAGTCTTCAGGGTGTTGTGTCAAACTCCAACAGACCCTTCTACACTGATCTGACTGTACAATGTGCAACAACGTCAACTGTCAGTGATGATCTACATTAAAAGAAAGCATATTTAAGGGGAAATTGGTGTCAATTTTTCACAGGTAATAAAGCATTTGGTAATAAAACATTAACTCTGATCATTCAAAATGCATTACAACCGCTGTTTGAATGTGGCCCAATTAGCAGAGTGTTAAAAACTACAACACGAGGGGCGTTCTCCGAGCCCGGACGCGGCAGCCAGAGACTTGTTTGCCAAATAACAAATGCTTGTTCAATTACTCTCACCTGCCAAAAAATGGTCGTAAATATTGCTGTAGGCAGGCGAGGCTGGCTGGGGAGCAGCCTGAAGCTCTTGAGCCAAACAGGCTGCTGGCCTGCACAGAGCCTTGTTGTTTCTCCTCGCCCTTTTCATCCCCCGAAACATGCCCTCGTCTACCTGACTGCACTCAGCCTCTCTTCGACATACCCCCCGGCAGACAACATGAACTCGCACACTCCACGTTACCGACAGTAAGAACGCAACATGATGATCAGGACGCGTCAAGTTGATTGAGAGTGCAGGAAGAGTTTCTTCTCATGCGAAGCCGGTCACTATTACCTTTGCCCTCTGGATTCAGGGGACGCAGGGGGACTCCGGCTGCCCACAACTTCCTGCCCCAAACGGTCCGAGTGTACATAAAGTATCACACACACACAGTCACACACACGCGCGCGCACACACACAGGAAGTCTGTCAGCCCGGCGCCTGCTGCCAGAGGTGGGAGCGAAGGAAAAGGGAGACATCCAACATCCAGGAGGCGCCGCCACAAAGGGCTCCTAAGTGAGGTCATCTCTCTTTTTTCTCCTGGTTGTCATTTCAAACCATATCTCAACCCCCTCCCCCCATCCCCTCTTTAATGCCCCCGTCTATTCCCACGCTGCACATCAAGATAATAGCGGCTAAATATAATCTAAGACCACTCCTGATAAGCCTCTGCTTAAAAAGAGGAAGCCTACTTCTCTCTCTCAGAGCTGGAAATACTACTACTAGGACCACCCGTGGGGGGGGGGGGTCTGCTGCTTAATGAGATTTGGGAATGCTGGAGGGAATGAATGAGCTGTGAAGCCAGAGCGACCGACCATTTTGGTTTCAATAAACTTCTTTCGCTTTTGAAAATTTTAGCCTTGGGTTCTTGACAAATGAAGTGTCGAGCAGCCGCTGGTGGTATTTCCTGTGTGGCGGGGGGGAAAAAAAAGAAATATTCAGCAAATTCAGAAATTAACCTTCGACGGGGCAGGCTCTCGCTTGTGGATTTTTAAAGGTCACGTCAACCACATGGCCCAATAGCGCTCGAAGTGTAGACTCTTTGAGCCAATTTCACACCCTCCCCGTCCCCCATAATTTTTGTCTTTGTGCGACAGCGTTCTTAACTTCAGGCTGATATTCGTTGTATCGGTGGGTAAAACAGGGGTAATAGAAGCTTCTGAGGCAACACCGCAAACACATGTACATACGCACACAATGCTCAAATAAAGAGCTCAGGGCCTCTTGCAGGTAAAGTGGCCGCTGCGCTTCATTAAGCATGCTCTGATTCCCTTGGCCCTGCTACGTTTACACAATTTGGACAGGAAATGACATTGTGTTAGCGCTCTTGAGCAAAGGGAGGGGGGAGTGTCGAGGAGAAAGAGAAGGGAGAGACCACAGGGGGAGAGAGAGAGAGCGAAAGAGAGAGAGAGAGACAGACTAGAAGTAAGTGAGATTAGATTAAGAACGTAGGGAATGGTCTACCATGAAGAGGGGGATTGGAAAAGTGAATTAGTGAATTAGCACACAGCAGAGGTGCACAGAAAAGAGCCCCAGCATGGCAGTACCTGAGCTATGGTAGCAAAGAAAAGGCGGACGGGTTGGATGGGAGGGGGAAAAGTGAAAGAGAGACAGAAAGACAAAGAAAACAGCATGCGGGAAGCAGGCACACAGGCCTAATCACATTAACACTGACTGGAGGAAGGATGGAGGGAGGACGGAGGGAGGGAGGGAGCAGAGTGCTGTAAGACAAACCCATATTGGAAATCAAGTCTCGTTCTCTGAGCTAAAAGGTCAGCGTGGTCACAGCATCCGTGTGTGTGCACACGTGTGTGTGTGTGTCTGTGTACTTAACAGGTTGAGGCCACTGGAGAGCCCAAGGTCTGCAAAGTAGGAAAGAGGTCGATAGTGCATTACTGAGACAGAGAGAGACCGCTGCTCTGTGTGTGTGTGTGTGTGTGTGTGTGTGTGTGTGTGTGTGTGTGTGTGTGTGTGCGTGCATACAAGGTCCTGTCTGTCCATTTGTGCTCTGCAGCAACAGCAGAGACAGTCTCTCCACTGGGAGTCAACGCCTGCATCAGAGTGTGTATGACGGCAGCGACTCCTTGAGCAGGCCGAGCTAAGCGGCGGCTTCAGAGAGATGTTTATATTTACACCAACTTCCCCAAAATACCAGCTTCAGTTGCAATAAGGAACCAAAAAAAAAAAAAAAAAAAGCCCACGAGATACAGACACACGGTCTCACAGCTTTTAGTGGGCTTGTCGCTGCTCTGGCAGACATTACATCATGAGGCGTGGCCTGCGAATGATCTGGGAACGATTCTCACATTCATGTCCGGCCCTCATCCAAATCCCAAATTCCCATCCCTCCACTTCAACATAAACACCAACCCACATGGATTAAGCTGCAACGACAAGTCGTGCTAATGACGGTGAGATGGAGAACGTCGCGATTAAACTGTGCAGAACGCGCACTTCATTGATTTGATTATGATATTAAAAGACGGCGAAAGGACGGGTGGAAGAGAAGGAAGCGCGGGAGGAGCAAGGAAGGGTGAGAACGCAGAGGAGACGGAGATGTGTGGGAGTGTAGTCGCAAACTGACTGGCAGTCCTGCTGAGGCCTAGCAGGAGGTGCGCACACACACACTTATTCACGCAAACACGCTCGCACACATGCAGAGCGGGCCAAGGCATCTGTGCCGGAGACCTGCGTGAGTCAGGCTGACGCGATGACGAGCAGGCAGACAGGGAGGAAGACGGGGAGGAATCGGGCCTGAGCGAGGGAGAAGCGATCTTGATGTGCCGCCAGAAAATGTGGCTTCATCATCACAGAGCTGGGAGAGTACATAACTTGTCAGACAGATACATTCATTGAAACGTGCGCACAGACCCAACAGATTGTAATTGCAGAAGGTCAAAACTCGAGCGAAAGCAGATTTGTCTCTCTGTCTGATAAAGTATTACTTTCTTACTCGCACACCTCAGCGCAGCACACTCAGGGCCAGCTCCCCCGCCGCATAGCCAGCAACAAATATATGTAGAAACACAGAAGAGAAATGGCTCGCCCTGAAATTCTGCACTTTATTGGTCTATTTCATGGGATCTTTTGGCAACACTATAAACACTTTTATATCATGTGGTCCAGACTGAGTTACAGCTGCAAATTTGTGGAGCGGCAGCTGTGTGTTGTGCCATTCTACATCACAGACGTCTCTTTTTCATTGTGGTGGTTTTGGATTCTCCGATTCACCGTCTTTAAAAAGAGAGCTGCCCCGTTCTCGGAGGACACCCCCCAATCTCCTCAGTAACTGAGAGCGAGGGTGACCCAAACATTTCACATTCCAACGGCAACAAAAAAGCCTGGAAATAATCCTCCCTCGCTGCACTCAGTGCTCCCCCGTCTGCTATAAATCCATATAAGACCATCAGCGTTTCTACATCTGAGTGTAAACTGCATTCCACCGCTGCCCTCGGCGTGTCCCTGCTTTTGGAGGCCGGACAAGACGGTCTGGTCCTGGCTGTTCACCTCCATTTACATTTACTGCCCCCAGTATGGAATCAGTGTCAAGATATTAGATTTTCTGCTGGGAAGGTCATGCGCAGGGAGGGGCGGAAAGAGATTTCCAGAGGCTAAACATCATCCCCCTTCGAACCCTCCCGTAGACCCAAGCGCACGGCCGCACACTCTTCCGCATACACACAAACAGACAACTTCCTCGACCAAACTCCGTGACCCTTTGTTTAATCATCGGCCAAGCACGGAGGGGGTGGGGGTAGGGTTTACTGGGCAGGATCAAAGCAAGCTCAAAGACAGGCCTAAATAACCGGAGGAGCACGGTCGGGTGAGCGATGTGTAAGTACTGGTGGGGGGGTGGGGGGTCGAGTGAATAAGGGAGACTAGGAGACTGAGTTAGCGACAGAGAGGCCAGCTCACTTGTTTAAACTCGAGGCCGTCTGCATATTGTCATAAAAACACTTCATATGGCGTCCCCGCCACATTAAACCCCTCTCGATTTATAGGCCCGCCACTTTATAGGGTCTCCAAAATGACTCCAGCCAAATGGGCTCTTAATGAAACATGCCCAGTGAGAGGGACCTATATGCAACACAATGTCCACGGTGAGTAAGCAGAGGCCGTGCTTTGATACGGCCGAGAGAAAAGCCAGCCGGGGGAGGCGAGAGGCACAGAGCTGTGTCAAGTAAGCCATTTGAAATGTCTCCAAAAGTGATTAATAGCTGGTGGCATCTCTGACTTCAAAGTCTGACACAAAGTGTTGCTGTGACTCAGACAGGCAGAGAGACAGAAGCCCTCCGAACCACAAATGAGATTTTGATATTCACCACAGACCGAGCTATAACAATCTGTTTAATATCACCAAGAATCCTTGGCTGTGTGTCGTCCTCTCAGGGCAATTCTATCCGGTTTTATCCGTTTTCTGTCGCGCCCACCCAATGATAGACCTTTTCTGGCCATAATTACGGTCTGTCTTAAGCTGGGGAAACTGCACACTCAAGGAGGACGGGTCAAACCGCAGCAACAAACCACAGAGCTAATAATGAAAACAGAAAACACATTTTAACCAGTGCCAGGGTTTCGTGTTTATCTCCAAGAGGACTTTCGGTCTGGACACGTCACAGCAGTAACCATTACGTCACCGGGGCCCAGGCCTTCGCGTCTGGGAAATACCTCCAGGGGTTTCCTCGCGTTTGTCTCAGGAAAATGACGCCACTGCAGCGACCACAACAAAGTCTGAGGTCTCCATCGCCGACGAGCGGCACAGGAGCCGCAGCTCACACGCAGGAAATCGCTGAGCTGAGTCAAATGTGTGTCAGCGACATGGCGCAGTGACCCGCTCCACTTATAAAAATCGCGCAGAGTATGACTTATGATGATGCAAGGGCCAGGGGACACACAGGAAGAGGGGGAGAGAGAGAGAGAGAGAGAGAGAGAGAGAGAGAGAGAGAGTGTATTGGCAGGCGTGAATCCAGGTCTGAGTCAGAATCCCCTGAATCAACCTTTCATGTCAGCGTCATTATTTAATGAAACCCAGAGGAGCTTTCTCATGAGGAAACATTTGTTGAGCAGCGGGAAAGGCGAGCTACGCCGGATTCAGCTGTAAGGAGACGGGTTCGGTAGCGTGCTGTGAGGGGGTGGGGGTGGAGGAGTACTGATGGTGGCTGTGTGGGCATGTTGTCATCAAGCTTGGAGAAACAGAGTTGACAGGTTTTCGGTGCAGAAAAAAAATTAAAAAGGGGAAAAAAATAAAGGGAAAGAAGAAAAAGACGTTCCATTGGTCATGCACGCCGCTGCCAGCGTTTCAGAGGCGGCCTCGTTGCTTTGACGCACAAACCACGGCAGTCACAGTGCGCTAATACAGTCTGTCAGATGTTGCTGCGCTGTGTGAGACCATCCAGAGACCCGGAGACCTCTGAGATACAATCGAGTATTTCCATTCCAAACTTATCTTGCCCTCCCCCCAACATTAAGAAGACTACAATCCTTGATTTAACCCTGCAGTGACACACACACACACCCACCCCCATGATTCTTGTCTTCCTTATCAGAACAGGAAACTCTTGCTCTCTCAGTCCCTCCTTATATCTTCTTCCTTGTTATAATCAGAACTCCCTTTCTTTCTCTCTCTTCTCACACACACACACAACTTGGATGGGTGCCAGAGAGCCGAGCAGCACATTCCAGCAGAGCAGAGCATGTTGACTTGAATGGATCCTCCACTCACGTCACTTTGCATTGGCCCCGACCTCAGATTGTTGTTCGTAGATTTCACCCAGAAAAAGAAGAAAAAAAAAAAAAAGCCGAGAGCGTGTAAAGACAATCAAATGCGCGCTCGTGTGCACGTGCGTTTCGGCATGTGCGCCCTTATCTCGGCTGAGCAGGAGGAACGGGTTCAAAATGATTTGCGATGCATTTATCCTGCCCTAAAAGCTTAACACCCGTATTCCCGGTGTGTACACGTTCGCTTCTCCTTTTACTCGCCCTAGACAAAAGGGTCACTGAAAGCAATCAATCATGCCGCGTCGCCGAGGAAAAATGTTCACATTGGTGCGTGCGAGAAAATAATCAATCTTAATCTATCGTGTCCCTTTCGTTTCACATTGACAGAGGGAGTGGAAGGCGAGCCGAATCAATAGGGGAGAAATGTGGTGTGGCGACAGTGACGTGGCATCAAGGTGCGTGCCCGCGCGTTTGTGCAGAGATGTCGAGATCCACGCCGACATTCCTGGGATTCCTGAGGCTAAGCGTTTGGTTCGACCAGAGGAACCTGTCAGCGGAGAGGTAGAGGAAAAGTATCTCTCGAGAAGGCAAGGAGTGAGCAAAAAAAATGGCACATTAACAAACTCTCTCTTACACGTTGGCATCTGTGTTGTTACATGGCAAAGCGGTGCATGAACTCTACGCGGAAGAGGGGGGGAGGGGCAGTCACTGCGACTCTGCCCCTTTAAAACCACAACTCCCAGGAGGCTGTGGGGATTTATTGACCACAGGGGCAGTCTGGGAGTCTGGAGCTAACGCGGCCTCTCACCAGACCAACTGGGAAAAGAAGCAGAATTAGTGCAGGGGAGGCCATAGGGGAGCGGCTGAGTGTGTGTTTAAATCTGTGTGTGTGTGTGTGTGTG
>JAOXYL010000048.1:11532516-11560964 GCA_028564955.1 Terapon puta
TGTGTGTGTGTGTGTGTGTGCATGCTCACAGCCAAGAGGAGTGTTCCTGCACACTGGAGACAGGTTAACTGCCGGTGTCGGTGCACAGCGGAAGACGGGCCAGAGTTCTGCCGCCCCAAACATCCGTTATTTAGGGAAGAGCCATTGATCTCCCCACTTTCCAGCTCCACTCCTCTTGTGGTCCCTTTTCCTCTCTACATCTGCTCTCCCTCTCTCTCTTTCTCTCTTGCTCTCACTCCCCCCCCCCCGTCCTTCACACCTGCTCTCCCTCTCACACCTCCTCCTCCTCTCTTTCTTTCTTTCTTTGCCCACCACTCACTGCCCATCCCTCCTTCACTCACTCCCTTGCCTCCTCCCCATCTCTCCTTGCCAAGCTACGTCACTCAGCCGACTAGGCAAAAATCACTCTACGCTGAATTGTTTTTTTTCGCCGTACGACCGCCAAGTGGGAGAGCTCAGGAATTTTGACGACCGTCAGGGTTTCCCCCCTCGGTTCGCAATCGCTCGCTATCCTGGTCCTCTTTCCCACTAAAGCTTCGGAGCGAGGGGGAGGGACGGTATCCTGTCGGCGAGACCCAGGAATTCTCTGTGCGAGCGCAGAGTACAGTGAAGACTCAGTGAGGAGAGAGGGCCGGCACACTGAAGCCATTGTGAGGCAGCCAGCCACCCACACGTGGTGCTAGGCTAGCAGATACAGATACACTCTCATGACGGGAGAGACAAGAGCGGCGTCCCAAATGCACAAATCACCAACGCTGTAAACTGCAACACCATATAAGGACGCCGTTTTGGCCGTTAGTATCCGAAATAAACTGATGCACCGTGCGATCAGAAGGATGTCAAACTGTGACTTTGGAAAGCTTTGCTCAGTTTAATTGGCAGCCGGGCTCCAAAGATTTATCACTAAATTTTTCCTGTTTGCCAAGATGTTTCAGTTTAGATTTGTTTCCAGCTGTGACTGATTTTCTTCATTTCCTCTCTGAATTGGATTGTGAGACAACGGTGTCCCTTGACAGAAGACGGTGCATACTAAATTCACCAGATTGTTTTTCCAGTCTTAACAGTATACTTATTTTAGGCCCTTTCCCTGTGAATGCACTAAGTTCTCAGCCCCTGCTTACATCTTGTGCGTTTTGTAGAACTGGTCTACCGCTAAAAGGACTCATTTTAGAAAACCTTCAGCTGAACGGTTATCAGACTCATCGCTGTAGTCTAACCGAGATGCCAGTCTTAGGTGTAGCAGCTGGCGGGCGTGTTCTGTATGTGTGTGTTTTTTTAGCACCCACACACACATGCGAGCTCCTCTGATGTGACTGAGCTTTTCATTATATCAGCACAGCTCATCACAATGGAGGAGTGTATGCGAGAATGTGGCTTCGCATCATCGCGACTTCGCTCGTCACGACGGAGGAGTACGTGCCACCGTGTTAACGTGCGTATTGGGTTTCGGCTGCACTCCCTCCGGCTCCGACACCTCCACTTATGACCTCGGTCACGTCTGCCACTTTCCCGGTACAGCGAATGGCTCCTATGTTGATGGCAAGCCTATACAGTAGGAGTAAACACGGCCTGCCGTTTCAAACGAACGCAACAACCCCCCACCCCCCCGCTCGCGCACACCTACGCACGCTGTCACTCACTTCGTCTTGCATACACAAACAAGACTTCGCTGAAATTACCATGTAGGAGACATAATGATGTGGCTTGCTGTATAGACGCTGCATGGTGCCATTTCTCTTTTGTCATCCGCAGATAAGTGGGATCAAAGACAGAAGCGCCACACTGGGGCAAATGTCAGGTTCTGTTACTAACTACCGCTGTAAAACTGTGTGGCCATGCGCAGCAGTTTATGGTTAAAGTCAGCTAATTTACTGGGGAACTGTGCCGACGCGGCTCAAATCAAAAGTTACGTGGAATCAGTTTCCTGGCAATCGCGAGTGGCATCTGAGAGCGGCGCCGGCCTCGCGTAAGAGCTCGTGGATGTGACTACTTTTTGGAAAACCAGCCGTGACATCACACAGTTTTTCCGCCCTCTGCACCCTTGATGTTCAGCGGTGATGGAGGCTTTTCTTGAAAGTTGTGTCATAGCGAAACTAATCTGAAATCAGGTAGTCTTCCTGTCAGTGCAGCCGAAGACGAGGAGGTGGCGCAGGGGAAAGTGTAAAGATGATGACTAAGACAAAAAAAAAGAAAATGTTTAAAAATTAAATTCTATTTAGAAAAAAAAAAAAAAGTGTCACGCAAGAGCATCTGCCTAAAGCTAGAGCTGCGCGGCTTTTGTTTATCTTGGAAAGTACAGGAGCAAACACAGAGAGCCAACTTGCAAGTGTCTTGTAGTCTGAGGACATCGTACAACACGTGCATTTTTATGTTTAGAGGAACTATTTTTACCACAGTTCCCAATACTGCCATTCAAAGTATTTTGCATGGACAAACCACAGGAGGCCGAGCAGAAGGCCCCTGCACTATCCCTGGGGAAACCCTGTGCACGTTTGCGTGCCAGGCATCTCTCCTGCTGGTTTGAATAATTAACTTGGGGCCTGTTTATCCTTTGGGCTTATTCAGAGTTGCTGGACCGTTGACTCTCCCTTTTTAATTCCTTCAGGTCAAAAAAAAAAAAACGCAGGGAGATGGTGTCAGCTCTTATGGGACTGCGCTTAAGCACACCACATACTTTCTCCTCTTTGGGGTGTGAAAGTTTGTGGTTTGTGGCAGCCAAGTCATTTCAGAAAAAAAAAAAAAACAACAAAAAGACTCCTTTGCAAGACGAGATGATGCACATCTTCTCTGATCTGTTCCCAGTTACCCAAAACGGGGGGATTTCTGCTACTTTTCTGTGTATGCGCTTTCTGGGTGAAGGAGTATAACACAGATGAGAAATTTGTACGAACAGGAGTGACAGTAATGGAAAACCTCACAGTTACGAAAACAGTCACAACGTAAAGGAACGCACAGTTTTTCGTCATGTTCTATACATTAACCTTTGAGAGGTGTTAAAATCTTACTAATGTTGGCCAGATTTCAACAGACACTACCTACATCGATGGTTTCAGGGCAGCTCAACATCTCGCAAGGCAGCGTCTTTCACTTTCACCCACTTTTTTTTCATGCAAGATAGAAAAACGAAATACAGATTACGTATATTCAAAAGTTTTCCTGAATTCAAGGCCCTTAGAAGAGCCTCAACAAAATGCCTGCGTTTCCAAATCGATGTTTTATTGAGGCGACTGGTAGCGAGCAGCAGTTTTTATTGTATTTGGCAGGCCATTGATTTGAACACGTGCTGATCTCTACGCTCATCTATATTCATTTGGACGTTTAAGGCACCTTAATGAGGCCGAGGGAGAAAGGGTGCTGGTGGCCAGAGGTACTCAAAGACGCAAACTAAAAGACAAAGACGGCCTAGGACATGTTGAGCATCACTCGGAGGAATACTGACATGTATCTAAAATGCAAGTTGGCAACACATTTACTATGTGTTACAATCATCCAACACTTCTATGAAGACAGTCAGCATCTTAAGAAAATTGTCTGAGTTGAGACAGCTGCCTCTTGTGCATTGGAACCATATGTTTACAGCCATACACAATGTGACGGCGTATTACATTTATACCTTGTGATGGCAGTCAGTTTGCTTGTGTGTACATTGCATATTCAGCTGGAGTTCGTAAAGGCAGAACAAAATACAAACATAGTTCAACAAAATGCAGCTCTTGTATAGTGTTCAACATACCCAAGGACATAGTTCAGCAGCCATTACAAAGTAATCTCCAGCTCTGGTTTCACTTCCCATTAGCCATTCAGAGCCATGACAATACCCAGGGGGCAGACTGTGCAGCCCTGGCTTTTCCCCTCTACCAAGGCCCTCACATTAGACAGCTCTCTCTGTATATACACCCACCCTGCTCTTTCAGAAGTCCCATGTTTTGCAAGATGCTATTTTTTGGTAAATGGCCAACTAAGATTATTTTTTTCTTCCTACTTTCTCTTCCCAGAGTAAAGAGGAAGGTCGTGTGAGAAGAGGCAGTCAACCTCCAACCTTTAGCAACTCTGGGGAGCAATTGTTGAGGGCACGGGCTCCATGTTTGGAAACGGAAGTTACCATGTTGTGCATACAGTAACACATGTACATACAGTATTACTTGCAGATATTCGGCAAAATGTCATCTGCAATCAGGTAGCAAATTTCTGTGACTTAACTGTTAAAAAAAACTGCTTTAAAAAAGAAATATGGAATCTCACTTATGAACAGTTGGAATAATGTATTAGCACTGCCATGATCTTATCCTTGGCCTGTATCCTTGTCAGTCTTACCTTACCCCTGCCCTAAACCCATGTCCTTCTTCCCCTGCCTCCGGTCCCAGATTACCCATCAATCCCATTTCATTCCACTGGCTCAAACAGCCCACCAATCAGACGAGAGGATGGGGAGGAATATGATAGTGGATTGGCTCGTGGGGGGGAGGGAGGGGTAGAGCAGCTCAGCCATCCCCTAACAACAGCGGCGTGCTGTGAAATGAGCGAGTGAGCACGAGAGACAGAGAGACTTCTCTTGTCCAATATCGCCCCGCTCTCGTAGTTAGTTCCTCCTCTCGACTTCTTCACTTGCCTCTCGTGCCTGTGCCCTTCTGTCTTTCCCCGAGCCTCCTGTGCACACTTGCTCAGAAATAGTGCTTTCCCCGTCCACGGCCCACCCTCCCCCGCGCTCCCTCGGCTGTCAGTCTGCATATGACTGCTGACTCTGTTGCTCACAGCGACACTGAGCAGAGCTCTGCCGAGGCTTCAGCCGTCAGATACACACACACAAAAACGCACACACTTTCCTGACGCTGTGGAAGTCGGGGGAGGTCAGGCTGGTTCCTGGCGGAAGGAAACAAATTACACACTGCGCTACACATGCCCACACACTTGCGCACAAGTGCGTATGGGCGCGCACGCACGTATGCACACGCACACGCCGAGCGGCTCAGCTCGGGTTGAACGGGGTCTCTTTGCTGACCTACTTCTTCACTGTCACTCAGAGGCAAACACTGGGCACACTCGCACTCAACATAAACTCTGCAATAAAGCTGCCTGCATGAAGTGAATGTTTAGGATCAAGAGGGGGGTTCTAAGCTAATCTAACCACCTTATCTTTCCTGTGGTGAGGAGATGGAAACAAAAAGAGGCCCCCTTCTGTAGACAGAAGGTGTTAACAGCCAGCTACAGCCTCTAGCAGCCATCTTGTCTGTTTGTTTTGCGTGCATGAGGATAACGGAACGAGAGTAACATCGAGAAGCAGATAGATGTCTTATTATTGCCACACAGGTGCCTTATAACGTTAAAGATATGCAGCATGAAAGTCATCATTTATGGCGTTCTGGAGGCTCATCTTATTACTTCTATGTGACGATCCTCCTCTGACAGCGAGATCCTTTTTCCAATCGCAGCTGTGGGCAGCTCACCACATCTCTATTCAGACTGCTTTCAACCAAAAACAACCTTGACATGCCTTCTCCGCTGCCTTACTTAAAGCGGTGCTTTTCACAAATAGAAAGTGTTAGTTTGAGAACCGATAGAGGGCCGCACCACTGCTCGCGTCTCTTCTTCTCTTCTGGAATAATGTCAAGCACAAAGCGCTTCGAGACGTCTTGGCCTCCGTTTGGGGCACTTGTTGTTTGTTTGCAGGTTATTTCTCACACGTGAAAGGGAAAACTAATTCTTGTGTTGTAAATGGTCTTTCAGCACTCCAGATCACTCTTGAGCTAACCACCATTCAGTCAAGATAAGCGATTCTTGGATTAGAGTCCGCTAAATAAAGTCCAAGCTACAGGGACATGGGCAAACTCTGACACAAAAGTCTGGCTATTTACACTCTCTATTGCCCTCTCATCACCAAAGAAACCAAACAGACAGCACATTTACAATTTTTGCTTAGAAAATTCTGAATGGACGCAAGTTCAAGAGTTATCCTTAATGACCTCTTAAATAAAGCCTACGTGCTGAGTTCTACACCCTAAAATTAAGAGATATTTCAATCTGCACCTGAAGCTGGTTAGATACAGAATTTCAGGTGGTTTCCAGGGAGAACTTGATACATACGAAATCTCTGGTTAAATCAATGCAGCGTAATATTACCATGCAGCTGTGGTGTAGTTTTGTTTTGTTTTTTTTTCCCCCTCTGAATGGCGTTGTGGTTTGCCACGGTCACGGATTCACAGCGGGTTGATCTTAACCGTTTGTGCCATAACACCTGCAGCGAAAACAGGTGAATACGAGAGAGAAGGAACAGAGGTGCTTCCCAGATGCACAAAAGGCCTTATCACAGACTTCCAACCACCGCGCACACACGCAGGAAGCCCACAGAGGGGGAAGCATGTGCCCATTGTCAGGGGGTCTCATGAGCCCCCCCCCCCCCCGCTCTTTTAGCCCTGACAATAGCTGCATTGATAAAACCTACCAGCTCGAGAGATACAAAAGGAGAGCGAGAAAGCACAGAAAAGGGACAAAGGGAAACAGAAGGGAAAAGGCATCGCAGCCTGTCAATGGATATCCATTCAATTCCTTGCTATGCAGAAAATTTTCCCCCATAAGGCAAGTGAAATCTTGTGTGAAAGCAACTTTTTTCCCCCCCTCCTCTCATTAGACAAAAACAGTGTGCTCCTGAAAAACAGCTGAGCTGCTAAGAGATGAACGGGAAAATAGACCGCGGCGGAGGCAGTCATAACTCGATAACCTCGCACTGGTTATCATTCAGCCAGTCATTCAATCAGCCGGTCGGGGCCGCCGCTGATGGGTGAGGCTGGGCGCGCTCCGAATAAACTCCACCGGTGAGTGACAGCCGCCTCCATAAATCAATCCATTTGACAAGATATTCATACATCAACACCCTCGTTTATGGAAATCATATGCAAACTCGCTGTCGAGCACCAGACGCATTTACAAGGGAGTTATCCAATTCCCCCACAAGAGCATTTGGTGTTTTTGCGGCGCCCGAGAAAAGAATGTATATTTCTTTTTACGGCAAGCTTTTTCACTAACGAGGGGAAGGAAAGATAAACTGCGCCTGCTTGGAGATCTGCAATTTAGACACATCCAGACGTTTCTTAAAAGGAGAGTAGGAGGATGGAATAAACGCTAAAAGCAGCCGACGTTCAAACCTGCATGAAAATCTGCTAAAATCTGTGCCTCTATGCAGCAGAGGCGAAGAATTCTGGGCCTCACGTCAACAGCTCACTCCAGGCCTGAAACAATAAATATCTAATCCCTGTCATGTTACAGGGCCCCTGTGCAGCTCCGGGCCCCCTGAATCGATAAGGGCCCCCCCACCCCCTCCCGTACGTGCCCCTGCCTGTGACACAAGTGTTGGGGGTAATCAATGGGATTTAGCGTGCGCCACAGATGCAATAACAAGACAAGTGAATAAAAGATTTAGTGCTGCGCGAGTTTGTTCGGAAGGAAGATCGGCGGATAAGTTCAGCATCACGCTATAATTCTCGTGACACGTGGTGAGCGCGCACAGTTGCACGGTCACAGGAACGGGACGGAGACAAAAGACGAATTGAGGCAAAGGTCGAGGGCCACCGGGAGGGAAATGCGGGGATGTGGCGTACACAAGCGGCTTCAAATCCCATGATACCTCTTTGGCCACTAGCTTCACTTGCAAGGTTAAAGTGCTCTGCTGACACTCATTCAGAGTCTCACATTTTCCAGTAATGACACCACCGTGAGGGTTCAATGCTAACCTTAAAAAAAAAATAAAAAAAAAAAAAAGAAAGAAGAGAAATGCCCTCGACTTGTCACATTTAACTGTACTAATTCAATGCAACGAGGCACCAAAGAATTCTCCAGTTCCAACAACACTGATCAGGAGAAATTGAATGTCATATAAGCTGAAGTCGACACCGAGATTAAAAATCCAATATAGGCCAAGTCACTCGATATCACAACAATCATATTTCAGATGCGCTAATCAAATTCCCAAGCATGACCTCTGGGGTATATTAAATGTGTATATAACATGTGTCATCTCTCAAATGTTTTGCAGGGGAGATATTCATCTACACTGGTAAATACGGTGTTTTAAAAAAAAAAGAAAGAAAGAAAAAAAAAAAAGGTGAGCCGGCAGCAGTTGCAGTAGCTACAACAAATTCGCTCCTCATAAAAATGAGCAGTGGATAGATTTCAGCATGGAGCTTGCCAGAGCCACGGGAGGGAGACTAAATGATTATGTTACAACAACACCGCTCCAGCTCTCCGAAAACAACAATCACAGTCTAGGTAGGATATTGCGGGCCGAGTAAAATTAAAGGGGAGTGGGAGGGAGACAGGCTGAGGGAGGGAGAGTGGGAGACTGATTTTATGGAGATCATCGGGGCTGCGAGCGTCTGTGGCTGCGCTGCGGAGCAAGCCGCACCGAGCAACTCACGAGTAGCCTGCTCTAAAATTCATACATCCTCTTTATGAGTTGACAGAAGGAGGAGGCAAGAGAGAGATAAGCTTCTTCTATGACCAAGTAGCTGTGACAGACTGATCCTGTGCAGAGTATGACCTGTCAATCAAAGTCTGTTTGGGCCTTTTCAACAAGCCAAAGTTTAAACCCCAAACGACAACACTTCCTCTCAACCTACAATGTTGCACCACTGGGGATGAAAGAAAAACTCTGCCTGTGCCGTGGCCGTTTAAGGGTTAACCGGCAGCAGGCTGAGCCTAATGCAGATTGTCAGGGAGATAAGATTACCAGTTAGTGTGGTGGTTAATGGAAGCAACCACAGCCCTCCGCTGACAGTTGACAGGAAAGGCAGGAACAGGGCCTGACCACGGTCACACAAGTGGCCCTTTCAGACAGTCACCGTGACGCGGGTTCGACCTGTCCCCACGGTCAACACGTCATCCAAACAGGCTGCACAATCTTCCCTCTAGCCCAGATTAAACGGGTCAGAATTTAACAGGCTTTGATCGGGGGGAGCTTTAATGTTATAGATTAAGAAAAAAAAAACTGAAGTGAATTCCTGACTTGTGCAGACTGTTCCAGAGCAGTCGCTGAACCGCAACAGGCTACAATGAACCTGTGACATAAGATCCACATAAAAACAAATCGGTCAAATGCCCGATTGTATCAGTATAGTCCCATATCATATTATTTTTTCTTTAATATGAAGATGGTTAAAGACAGCTTAAGCAAACTGGGGCTTTTTAGGTTGAATTTCTGAAAAAAAGCGTTGGCCCAAGAGATATCTACATTTGAATCTAGCTTTACCACACCCAATGCTTAACAGACCAAAACTTAGGTTAAAACCAGATAACACTTGCACGTCCACACAGAATGAAACAGATCACATAGGG
This sequence comes from Terapon puta, assembly GCA_028564955.1. NCBI lineage: Eukaryota > Metazoa > Chordata > Actinopteri > Centrarchiformes > Terapontidae > Terapon > Terapon puta. The sequence continues at coordinate 11,541,841 of JAOXYL010000048.1, forward strand.
AAGCCATAAATGATTTGATTGTCATCTTACAAAAAAAGAAACCAATAGAGAGAGAGAGAGAGGCAGCTGCAAGAATTTCTCATGAGCAATGCTGCTGTTGTAAAACAGTAATATGATGTATTAGAATGATGTATTGCAAAAATATGCCAGAAAAAAAGAAGCACAAAATAAAAGCAGCAACAGCTTGAACTGCTCAAAAATGTTAGTCAGGATCCCAGGCAATATTGGAAATTACCGTGCAGAAGATTCCAATTGCTTAACAACATCTAGCGCTTACTGTGCTTCAATGTGAAGTACACTCAATTTACAATGCAGCACAACTGCTCATTTACAACTCACCTAGACCTCATAGTGCTACATCCAAAGCCTATTTTCTCTGTATTCTGCTGTGTCCAACATCTTAAGCCTTTTTAAAGCCTCTGTTTGTGTGTGTGCGTGTGTGTGTGTGTGTGTGTGTGTGTGTGTGTGTGTGTGTGTGTGTGTAAGTTGCTGTATGACTGCAGATTACACTGTAGCCAGAGAACGTTATGAAACAAAGCCAGGGCTTAGGCAAGGGAGTTCCTTCACTTAAGGAGTTGTAGTGCAGGCCCAGGAGTCCATTCCCTGGCACAACCACTGACACCCAAAAAAAAAAAAAAAAAAAAAAAAAGAAAGAAAGACAAGAGGCAATTAAGAAATGATTTTCACCTCACAGCTTGGGACAAAACCCTCGTACCTCACCCCACCCCTCGCTCCACTCACGCCGCTATCGCACACAAAGGCAAAGTCTCCCTCAGGCCTAAGGGGCCCAGAGAAAGGAGGGAGAGAGGGAGGGGGGGCTGACAGAATACAGGGGACAGAGACGGGGAGACGGGGAGAAGGTGAGAGACGGCAAGGAAAGAGAAAATAGTGAGACGAGGTGAGAGGCAATGGAAGAGGCGGTGCAGACGGAGGTGGAGTGGAAAGCAAAGGACTGCGAGAAAGAGGTGAATAATGGCGTTGGTACAGAGGGGATGAAGAATGAAGGTGATGCATGAGGGGCGATTAGATGGCAACGGTGTAGCCAGAAACCCGTAGGAAAAAAAAAAGACAGAGAGAGAGAGCGAGAGAGAGAGAGATGCATGTGCCCACACGTGTATTTCAGGTTCTATCGCTGGTAATTGACCTCAAAGGGAGCTTGGATAGGAAGTGAAATAAAAAAAAGTTAGGTCCGAGCACTGAGACAAAAAAGGTAGTTATTAAAAAAAAAAAAAAAGTATAAGCTCATACATGGCTCGAGCAGGTAGCATTATGTCATGAATGGAAGATGTGTTTTGTTGGCGCTGTTACATTTAGCAGCTGTGGGTTCATTATTGAGTCACTTGGTTAGCAGGTAGAATCAGATAACTTTATTACTGGATGTATTCTGTCTGACTCGTTCTTTCAGAAACACATCTATTAATTATGATCGGTTACACTTTCTCACACTCACCCACTATGTCTAAGTTATTCCCCGCTCGAGTTCAGAATCTAGCCTGTCCCGGTCGTGGATGGTGCTTAATATTACCTGTTGCACCTTCTCCTAGAATGACCTCCTGTTTTATTCAATCTGTTTGAATTTTATGGGCTGATCTGAAGTCCAGAGATAATCCTTTATTGTCTTAACAACACGCGTGGTTGAGCTCCTCAACGCTGGCATTTCTGTTGTGGGTTTAGCAGTTTAGCTCTTGTACAAATCACCCAAAACACACACACACACGCACAAAAAAAAAAAAATAAAAAGCATATCACACATCTCTAGTCGAATCCAGCAATGTATATAGTTTTGATTTTATGTCCTGAGGTTTTGAGATATTCATCTGAGATTTCTACTGCCCTCCCGGAGGTGAATGAAAACTTTTTGTGCTACTCGAAGCACTAAAAGTTTAAATCAAACAAAACATCAGTGCATGTCCACAGAAAAGGAGTTTAAATAATCTTTTGATTGGAGATATTTCTTCAGTGGAAGGATATAGTCCTTGTAAAATCCTCAGCAGACACAAGTCAAACAGTGCACAGAAAGGTGACAATGACAGCGAGTGAGAAAATTGTTTCATGACACGGGCATAACTGACCATTTATTCTCATTTCGCCGTTTGGTGCCGACCAACACGCCCAAGATGTTCTGACTCAAAATTCTGCGCCACATAAAGATGCAAGTCACAGCTGCTGTTATAAATATAGCCACTGCTTTAACGACATTACAAACCTCAGGAAACGCATCACTAGGACCAATTATTATGATGGAGCGCATTACGTCGGCATAAATACATCTATACCTGCTACGGCACCACTCTTTTTCATCTTGGAAGGGGCGTTTTTGTGCATGAATAAGACATATAATGAATTTATTTATCATTCCTCCACTGCAGGAGCACGACAGAATTACAAACAACTGTCATATATGACTGAACGGTATGACTAATATGAAATTCCACTCTTGATTTCAGTGCCTGAATGGTGGGGGTGTTTTTGTCAAAACGAAAACGACTGTCGATAATGGTAAAATAACTGATCGACTGTCAGGAAATGGGCCAACATTATAAATTGTGAAAGCTTACCAGTTTCTTATGACTATTGAAATTTACTGAGAAGATGTCACAACAGCTGGGTAATACAAGAACAGCAGATGACTAAATAAGGAACAGTATTAAGCACAAAGGCACATTTTCTATTCTCTGAAAGGGCTTGGCATATGATTATCAAAATAAAGGGCTGTTTTCTTTTTTTAAAGATATATATATGGTCTTCACAGAGGAAATTAAAAGCTTGCAAACTTTCAATTTCCACTGTTTTTAAAGTTAAAAAAAATTCCCTCCTCAACTACAATTTCTCACTTTCACGGTCACACACTTCATTAGTCTGACTCACATGATTGAAAGACCGTGATCTAGTAACTTCCCCAGAATGCGGCCAGAAACCAGATGCTCCAACAGCAACCTAACTATACATATACTTATAGTTTCACACCCTTGTGGGCCAGCAAAGAGGAAGAGATGTTTAACTTGCTAAAAAACCTTGTTGGCACGTTGGTTTCTATAGAAACCTCGGGGTGGGAGGTACAAGTCCCCCCCACCCCAACAATCATACATGTCCATCCCACACATACACAACAGAGGCATAGAGACAGAGTTAAGCGGTTGTGGGGGTATACTCTCTAGTCACCATGGTAACTTCCTGGTAGTTGGCTCACAAATGAGCTTCACCCAGAGTTTGTTTCGATTCGCTCTTAAGAGGTAACCAACACCTGCATCACTCATCTCAGATGTGTGAAAGTGAGCGGCGATCAACAACAGTCAGGCTTGGACTCAACCAGCGGTTACCTCATTTCTTATCCACATTCCCAAACTGTTCAATCTAAACAGCGACGGCGTTGCGTCAGCCTTTGTGGTGTGCATGTGCTTTTTTTTCCAGGAGAGTTTTGTACGTAGTTATTTTGTCAGAGATCAGCAGACGGGCCTCGCCTTCACCGCCGTCGCTGTGGATATTCCACTTGAGACGGTGCCTAATTTGATTATTTCTATCCTCTTGGATTTCTACTCCTTGACGATCACAGGTTGTGATTTCCAGGGCTAACCCCCACCAGATCGCCTCACCCCCCACCCCACCCTCCCCTTCTTCTCTGGGCCTTGTGATGTTTGATCCGGGGCCAGGGGAGGCCGGCCAGACATTCAGCCCAGACTCTGGCGCCCTTCCCTCAGTGTACCATGCACTCTAGCTCCCTGCTGTGAGGCCTGGAGGAAATCACGCAGCCTGGAGAATTATAAAAGCCCCCCCATCTATTGAGCAGAGGTTAAAAACAGGGGGAACAATACCTTTGACTCACACTCTGCCTCTCTCTGTGGAGAAACTTAAAAAGCACCTATCGCTCCAAAAAAAAAAAAAAAAAAAAAATCAATAGGCAAAAAAAGAAAAGAAAAATCAATATTCCAGTACAGACTCTTGTCAGTTCATACTGTTATTCAAACAGCTTTTCATTTATGGGCATAAGAATAGTGTTTCACATAACAAGATTACAATGAATAAACATTTAATATGTCAGCAAATATAATTTACTGCAAATAAAATGGTAAAAACAAAAAAAAGCCATTAAAGGAAAATGTGTCTAACAGCCCTCACAGCAAGGACAATATTCACCGAGTGCAAAATGACAACCCCCAGAGGGCCAGATTATGTATGTGCATGTGTGTGTATGCGTCTGGCAGGGTGGTGGCGGAGGGGGTTAATTCACACAGCTGTGTAACATCAAACTGGAGAGGACTCCAAAGTTTCCTTTGGCAGACCAAATCAAAACAAAAACGGATGGAAGAATGCGAGATGCCGACTGAGTGGGAGACCGAGAGGAGAGAGCTGCGAAACCGCCAACAACCTAATCATGTTGCTAAGCAGTCTGATCTTTCAAGCAAATGATTATCATGTGCAAAAACACACATATACACACACGCGCGCGCGCTTGGTAAAATTAAAGCCGAGCGAGGAGACGAGGGAGTGGATCCTGCCGAACGCGCGCTGGCTCCTCCTCTGCAACTCCGAGGCAATTTCTGCAGCTGGGCGAGGAGAGAATACCGCCGCTTCTTCCGTCCCCTCTCCAGCACTATCCCACAGAAAGCTCCCGACGCCTCTTGCATCTCTTTGTAGCTGCGCTGAGTAATAGAGCGAGCGAGCTGAGAGGGAGGAGGCGAGAGAGATAGAGTGGAACAGAGGAAAATAAAATCCACTCGGTATTCTATTACAAGACGAGCTTGTGAAGGTGGGGTGGGAAGTAATGCGTTTCTCATGGCGGAGGATGGGGGTGTAGCATGGATACAAACAGAGTGCGTATGTGTTGACCCGCGAATCAAATAAACCGCTTGGTTCCGCGCTCGCAGCCCTCAACCGCCCACCACCACTTCCTCCTCTTTCCTCCCGTTTTCTCACGAGAACTGACGCGTACCGGCACGTCTGACAGCTCCGCAGCGACGGCGATATCTTTCAGCACCAACAACGCGCCTCTGTCCGGCCCCCCAAACACAGACTGGCGCGAGCGGGGGCCAAATCCGGTTTGCACCTTTTCTGCAACCAGTCGTTTGCCTCGACGTCTCTCAAAAGCCACGAGGAGCACAACTGCTTCTCTGCCATGAATCAATGAGCTCTGTACGAAAACCTCTTTACGCAACGCCGCCATCACAACATCATTTGGCGAGAGCTGAGAAGTAGAGATTAGGCAGCAACAGTGGTCATCCAGCCACTTTGCTCCACTGGCTCATTACTCCCCTAGCTGGGGGATGGAGGAGGAGGAACAGGAGGGGAAGGGGGGGGCGGGTGCTGCCATCCTGAATTAAGGCCTCCCTCACAAGGGGCCAAATGCTTGGTGAAAAGGGTTGCATTCGAGAGCGCTTTAAACAGAAGGGAGGTCACCATTCCACAACTAGCCATGCATGTTGGAGAGCCACAAATGACGGTCGTGAAAAAGAGGGATAATGATAGTGAAATTTTTTTTTTTTAAATAGTCACCATGGGGAAAAAACCCTCGTGGGAGATTAATTCAGAGCACAATTCATCGGCCAAGGCAGTGCCGTGCCAAAAGACTACCTGAATAGAGTGGCCAGTGGCGTGCTGGCAGCGAGAAACAACGCTGCTCCATCACAAAAAGAACGATTCATAGATTGCTACGGTCGGACGCAAAACAAGAACAGTTATGAGTGTACACTGCTTGGTAAAATGGAGCCGCATTCTGAAATCTGATGACAATGTAGGGGCAGCTATCTCCACAGAAAATATGATTAAGTAAGCATGCGGCATTTTCTCAGCCAAAGGTCCAAGAGCTCCTAAACTTTTATGGCGACGACATGATGCTGCACGCCGAGTCTTACTGGCTCATGTGTGACAGTGAAACTGTGGCATTCCGGGCAGAAAGAGAGGGAGTAATGGAGGATCGATACCGACTGAGCCTCTGCTCTGTTGCTTCATCCCCTGAGGCTTAATTCACTGGATGTGTAAAGACGACGGTGTCACAATAGGGGATCAGATGGGATTGACCGCAGGATGAAAATGTAAGGAGTGTTTATTAAACTGATGTAGCTGAGATGAAGAGCGGGGAGAGGCTGAGCAGAGATCGGTCAAGGGGTTGTCTGAGAGACGTACATAATGGTCATTAAAAGCTAATGCCAGACTAAGCTACAATAGCTTGGTGTTTCAAAAACGAATGAAAAACAACCTAATGCCTCTGCTTTCCGCTGACAGAGCTTAAAGGGAAGCTTGAAACTAAGCTGACATTTGAACCAAAGAAAAAAAAAAAAAGAAGGGCACCTGAAGATTTATAAATACATATAATACAAATCTCACAGAGAGATATGATAAATAGGAAAAATTCTATGAATTGTTTTCTTTTCATCGTACGATCGCTGAATGTCCTTCATGGGCCCCCATATAGGCTGCAAGGCCACACCAAAGACAAAGCTAAAATGTTGATTCAGCTTCATAGGGATCCTGAACGGATAAGCTGTGGCAACCACTCACTCATTCACGCACACACACACACGCATGGGTGAGCGTGTGTTCTCATACACACATACATGCATGCACGCACGCACACACACATACAGCCTCTCAGGGCCTGACCAGCTGTCTCATCCCCCCATCTCCATCCAAACCCACAGGAGCAGGAGGATATAAATCACTCGGCAGAATGAAGACGCGCACGGAGGGAATGCACGTGGTGTACGTGACAGACACACATACATGCACACACCCATAAACCCACACACATACACGCACACACACCCCTCCTTGCATTGGCTGTCCACAACTGCACCGTGTCCAACCATGCCTTGTGTCCAACTATTGGAGCATATGCCGTAAAAACACACCTACACAGACCTACACACACACTGCTCATGACAGAAACAGACACCATGTAACAAAGACGGTCACACCCAGTTTTATGTCATTACTCCACTAACTAGCCTACGCACTTACATCCACAAGACGCCTTGCAAAGTTGGCCTTAAAACCGGTTTATCACCTACTGACTGCAGGTGCACACCTACAGACCTTTGCCTCTATGTATGTGTGTGTGTGTGTGCACGCGCGAGCAAAGAGCCAGAGATTGTGCTCAATGTCAACAGCTGATAAGAGAAAAGGTCATATTGCATAACAGGAGTTTGTGCCGCGTGTGTGACATAATGCTGGAGAAAACAGACACAAGAGAAGGTGCGGGAGGCAGTACAGACAGTAAAGGGTAAACAGGCAGAGAGTCCGTATTTATGTCGGCAAAAAGAGCTGAGTGGTGATGCATTTGGCCGCTGAGCATCCATCGCCGGTCCAAATTGAAGCCGGCAGCTCACAGAGCGCCTGTAATGATGCAGTAAACTCTCTGTTGGCAAAGCAGACTTTATTTAAGGAAAGAGGGGAAAAAAAGGAAAGCTCCCATCTCCTCATTTCAGCGCAAACTTAATAAATACATAAATAAATAAGGCAGAATTAAAAAGAGGCTGGGCTCGCCAAATTCACTCCCAGAATTTTTTCTGGCAGTGCTTGTCAAGTCAGCGGGCCCTGCGAGAGGAGAGACGAGGCCAAAGGCATATGAGACTGCGCCTGCAGCAAGGGAAGGACTGCTGACTGCTTTAACACAGAGTTGTTGAGGAGTGGGACACATGAATGAGGTAATGTTCAATTACCTTACAGATTTAGAATAAATGTAATCGTCACCAACACACAGCTACAGCTGCAAAAAACAGCTGGTAATGCATTTTCCTGTTTCTTAGAAATGGTGTGAAGTATATAGTAAGCTTTGTGTTTTCCCTGCACAGTGTTAGTGGCACGCAAACTCCCGGTTTGTTTCAGTTATTTTCCATTGTGTGTAAATTGCTGGCACTTTATATTCTTGGCAGTTACTTTTATGCCATGCTGATACAGTTTGGCAACATAATCAAAGTAGCCCCGCTTTGATTTTCTCCCATTGGTGAATAAAAAACAATAAAGGCAGAGTGATGTTACTTTCTAATTAAAAAGTATTATCCTCAGCAGCCTTTTGTTCAAGGCAATCCCTGCTGCATCCTGCTGGTCTCAAACATCACTTTATATTTTGGATGGGGGATACGCTCATCAAAAAAAAAAAAAAAAAGGCCTAGCTAAAGCAACACTGACAAAATGAACAAGCACATATGGAAAGCACTTTCATCTTTTACCGTAGTGCCTTTCACAGGTGCCACGTGGGACGTAACCATAGTGAACGTAGTCAAATAAGCAGGCAGTAAAACGTTGCTTTTGCCACAGTACACTTTGGTTTGCCCCAGTAGCCATAGTGACAGGGAGGTTGCAAAGTGAACCCTGCCATGTTGCACACGTGAGGAGAGGGGAGCTTATGAAAGAATAATTTGCATTGAAACATAAGGTTAAATGAAGCACATTGAGGCTCAGGCACGGTGAAAAAACAACCCTGTGACCCTCTCTTCATGGTCCTACACGAGGCCCACATTTCATTTGGACAGCCCAAGAACGAGAGAGCGAGACAGAGACAGAGAGACAGGGAGATAAAGAGAGGAAAAGGAGGAGAGGAGGGGGAGAGTCTGTGCCTTTGCACTCCCCATTCGGCCCCCACTCTCTATTTTTGTTTCCTCTTTTTGTGCACGCTCAACACACACACTCACAGTGCAATGGATTTTCAACTTGGCCCTCATCAGTTGTGCGCCTGATGAAACAAACACTGACAGCCTCTTTACATTTGTAAAGGCCCCTGCAGCAGCTGTGCTTGTCCCACACATACACACACACCATGCGTGCGCACAAACATGCACACACACACACCCTTTGAATCAGAGGCCTAGCCCCAGCTGGGGCCTACAGGAAGAGCCGACTCTGCACAAAATGGCCCTGGCTTCACTGAGCTGCACTCTGCCGTGCTCTCCTGCTATTCTCGCTTACATGCATTCACAAACACACTCACACACGCAGTATGTGTCATGTTTCGTTAGACAGAACAACACTGCCGCACATCAGTGCTCGCTACCTCAGTCATTACACAGCAACTACCCTCGACCCTGGGCTTGAAAGGCCTCAACAAAAAACAAACCTACGAAAATGTGTCTTTGTAAAAAAAAAACTCATGCTTTTAAAAAGTGAGCACTCTTGCTCCTGCAGAGTCATTCAACCTGACACCAGTGACAAAGCATCTTTGAAATAAAAAAAAAACACACACACACACACACCTGACAGGGCAATTTGGCTTCTGCTTTTGGTTGCGTTCACACTGACAGCTATCAATTCTGATAGAAGACTGTAATTGTCTTGTTTGCTTTTATTAAGGATTCATCCCCCTTTTCAATCATTTTATGACTGATGAATATTAATATCATTTGCAGATAGTGGGTGTTTGTTGGGTTCAGAGGGTGGGGGTGGCGGGTAACAACTCACACTCGTGTTTCAGGGAAAATGGTTAAGCCAAGCATGTATAATTGTCTTACGCTAATTAAGGGTGGGGGTGGAAGGGGAGGGGGGGGGGAATCAGTTAGGGCCAAGAGTCCTGTCTCAAAGCCTGGAGGGGGGCTTGGGGATCTGGACTCCTCCAGGTTGTTGTAGAAATGCACATTTGTGAGCCTTATTTGGTCCCTACCAGACTTTATGCATTAAGCGCAGCTGCTGAAAACACATGGCAGATGTGACACACACACATGCATGTGCACACACACAGGCCAGAAACATGCATCCTACAGTCAGACACACCATTTCCCCAGACCTGACATTCTTATAAATAGCTAGTTATGAATAGACCAAATAAAAAAAAACTCCAGTTTTAGAGTCTGACACTACCGGAGTCTGGCTCATTTGTAAATGGGGACTTTTGTTTCAGTTAGTCATCAATTTGGTGGCTCGTCCTGTTTCCTCAATTCAAAGGGATCAAATCAACCCACATGTCCCACACAGCAATTAAAGCATGTCTGAGTTAATGTTAGTACAAATGTATTGAAAAGTCAAAATCATGAATCAATAGAACATTTTATTTGTTCACTGCTCCACTGCAGACTACATGAAAAACAAATGTTAGAGACCAGAGATTTGCTTTCTCAGTCATCTTAAGAGTCTGTCCATCTCCTTTGCGATGGCTCACTTTTGTGCCCTTAAATATCACCACATTGCATTCCTGGCAACGATGTGATGTAAAGTAACAGAAAGGTATGTAGCGCATATGAAGACACAGATGTGTTAGAGTGATAATATATTTTTTTATTAAAAGGGGGATTTTTAACTATTCCCAATAACCACAGAAAACATTCAGTGGTAAAAAATAAATGCTTGATGATATCCACGTCTGGAATAAATTTCTTTGTTTCTACTTTTACTTGGACATGTGCTGTTATTGTGAGGCAGAAACTAAAAGGACAAAACTGGGGGAAGAAGGGAGATCCTGCGAAAGATGCCAGTCAGTGGGTCTATTAGCAGAAACCATCAAGGCTACGCTTCAACAGATGACACATGCATTGTGCTAAATTATCTGTACTTGAGAGAAATGGGGGGAAAAAAGATTATGTCCTGACTGTTGGCCTGCTCCAGAAAACCTGTTGCTCGGTTGGTGCGATATTTCCATTTCAGCGCAAAACAAATGTGACACACTGCTCTGTTTTCGATTTCTTCAGCAACCAAACTGCCTGCAGGAGTTAACACACTTTTTAAAAAGACACGCTCCACGTGTTGTTTGGATGTAAGAGGGGGTGGGAGGAGGTGCTGAAGGAGAAGGAGAAGGAGAAGAGAGGGAGAATGGGGGGGGGGGGGCTTGGTTAGCTGTGCTGACTTCAGCTTCTGAGCATAAGAGGACATGATGATGTGCTCGCTGCGATTAAACGCAACAATGTGTCCATCAAGACGACTCACGGCAAAACTTTAAAGCTCCACACACACACACACACACACACACACACAGAAAGAGAGAGAGAGAGAGAGGCCCGACCACCGTATAGTCGGCGTGAAAAACGACCCACGGCAACTTAGTCGGCCGATATGCTGAGCCATTCACAGTTTGCGAGATTAAAAACTCTTTGTTTCATTAGGGAGGGGGCGGACAAACAGGCGATCACCAGACAGGAGCCCGACGCACATGGATATACGCGTATGTGTGCACCGGGATTAAAAGCCGGGCCGCTTCCTTTCGCAGGCTCGCCGGCCTCGGTCGCAGAGAAAATGGTCGCTTCTCCGGTCTCGCTTCATACATGAGCCTCTGCAATGCGACTGCACGGGAGCCTCTGAAAAAGCCTGGACCGTGCAGGAAACACGGAGCTCAACCACGTCGACCACGTAATGTGCACTTTAGTGCTGCTGGGGGAGAGGAGGAGGGGGTGTTCGGTAGCTGGGGACGAGACCCAAACCCTTGTAACTTACCCCCCCCACACACACACACCACCACCAACACCCACCCCTCCTCTCTCTGTAGTATTGCTATTTTAAAAAAATGGAGTTATAGCTGCTGCAGTGTGAGCTCGGCTCGCAGAGGTCACACGGAGACCCGAGGCCGAGAGGGGGGACGGCCGCATGACAACAAAAGCTACGAGTCCGTGTGTTTGTGTTTGTGGGACGGACACACACACACACAGACACACCACGAGCAGTTTAAAGTGTTGGGGAAATTGAGCGAATATGCTGAATTCCTCCTTTCCTCCCTCCACCGACACCTCCTGCTCTCGCTCTCTCTCACTCTTCAAAAATTAAAGAGCCACAACAGTCCGCGAAACATGTCGGACACACACACACACACACATTATGTTTGGGTATAAACTCCGCACGCGGGGACCGGACTGATATTTACATCCACGGCTCAGTTTATTTAAAATAACAGGGAGGGGGCGTGAAAACAGGGGGAAAAAAGAGGGCTCAGCATGGGACGAGATGGGAGGCAGAAATAAGCTCAGCCACGGCCGACGGGCTCGTCTTCTTCTCGCCCTGCTCTGAATAGGAAGCAGCGGAGACAGAACAAAAAAAAAAAAAACATAGAAAAGATCTCTTTCTGGGAGCACTTGCCCCCCTTACAAAGTCCTTTAAATGTAAAAAACCTCTCTCGGCTTTATCACGTAGCCGTGCATCCCCGCATCACGCGTGAAGACGAGTCAAAATGAGGAAAGCAAACCTCTCTCTCTCTCTACCTCTCTCTCTCTTTTCCCCTTCCTCCTCCTCAAAGCACCCGATGTTCAAATAGCCTAAAACATGTCTGATGTCGAAGAAACGCCGCAACGCAGACGCCGAATAAACATTGCTGTCTCTTTAAATGAAAAGCATGTAATTGTTAACGCGTCGAGCCAGGTCATAGACGCTGCCTTTTTTCTCCCTCTCTCGGAGGAGATTTGACCCAAAAATAGTGGCCGGGCTGCCTGCTGGTAACCTTCACAAGCCCCGGGATGAAAGTTTATGCCTTTTCGTCGAGGCAAACTTAAATAGAGCCGTAGCATATGTGCGAGCCCCCCCTCTCCTTCTCTCAAAACAACAAAAAAAAAGGTGCGTTTTTTTTACTTACGTATTTCTTTTGAATGATATTCCTCTTGGGTCTTTCCTTGCTCATCATGCAATCCCCACCAAAATAAAGAAATGTTTTTGGCTATAGAGAGAATGGCCACATGAATTTCTTTTCTTTTGACTTCTCGTCTCTCCCGGAGCACCACCAAAGCAAGCAACCAACCAAATGACGATTTAAATCCCCGGCTCGGTAGGAGGAAAAAAAAAGAAAGAAAGCTTGCTGGCTTTGCAGAATCCTTCCTTCGCTTCGCTTGTTTCACCCCCTTCTCTTTAAAAAAAATATAAGAAAAAATAAAGATTAAAAAAAAGGGGGAGAGGAAAAAAAACTACTCGGACGTAAATCCTTAAAAGCAGGGGGGAGGTCTCGGAGGGTCGATGAGACGGAGCCGAGCTCAGTCGGGGGACAACATGGTCAAAACAAACGCACAACAATAAGTTCCATCGGCCTGGTCGGCTCTTCTCGTCGCTGCGCACTCGCTCCCGGCTCTTTTCAAATGCATGAATGTGCTGGAGGTGCCGACGGCGAGTCACATCTTGTTCGAGGCGACGACGCGCGGAGAGCCCCAATAAATAGACATTAAAAATAACAACTAAACAAACCGCTTGCTGTCACGTCTATTTTTTAAAATGTTCGGTTTTTTTTTAGCTTTATATTTTTTCCTTTCTTTTTGGAGGAGCTGGAGCCTGCGGTCGACGAGAGAGAGAGGCGGCTCTCTCCAGCGGCACTGCTCTGCTGACTGCGAGCAGCTCCTTTCTTCCCCTCGCCTCGGCCCCTCAGCCTATCACGTCCTCCGCCGATTCAGCGGCAACTTCAAAACACCCCGGCGAGGCACGTCGGCACGCGAAACGCCAGCAAATGCCCCCCTGTCCGCTGCTTTTACCCCCCAGGGGCGATCGCGATGCACCCTTCGAGGCGATCGGGCGCTAAATGGTGCGTTTAAAGTCCCAAGACATGAGTTTAGAGGCTATGTGTCGCTGTTTATACTTCCACCACGCTGCTGGTGTTTTAAATCCCCCCCCTCTCTGTTAAAGCCACATCCTCACGTGCAGAGAAGGCCTGCAACCTGAAGTGGCCTTGTTTTTCATTTTCTGTCGTGATCTTATGAGGAACGAGCTCCTTGGTTGTGGTGCGGTTGTCACTTCTGTTGGGTGTACAACGCTCACTTTTCATGCTGCAAGAGGAAATTTTGAAAAAGTGGACTCTATGGTGGTGGGGGGGTGACAAAAAGTGGTGGTTCCCATATCTTTATGTAAATGACAGCCCCCAACCCCACAAAAGCCACTCTCTGCACCGCCCCCATGAAGTTAAACATTAGAGCGAGAGCCTTTCATCTGAGGAAACTTTAGTGTCAGGATTTCTTTCAGTTTTGCGTGGTAACCCGGACTCTTGTGGTAGTTAACAGACCAGAGGGGCAGCAAAGGCAGCAAAGGTCTTTTTTTTATGTTAGCGAGCCAGGCCTGGAGTGAAATGCACTAGTAAAGAGATTAAACCCAATAGGAGAACACCCAGAGGTTTTCTGCACCCCGATTTGGGATTTACTGTTCTAAGAAAAACAAGCTTCTCCACTAAATCTGAGTTTTACATGTTGATCCAATTTAGCTCTGCCACATACCCCCCCTGCCCCCTCCCGCTCCCACTGTACTGATCAACTGTCACAACATGCACAACAAGAAAGAAATAAAGACTAATGGAGCGCATCATTGGCCATATTTACTTTTACCTGACTGCACAAAGTGGCTGCACATTTTCAGATTATCAGTCCAGTTTGAATGCACTGATTTTCAAAGCTTGTATTAAAATCTTTTTTATATATAGACTGTGTGCATGTGTGTGTATCCGGACTGCATATTTGTACAGGTAATATTCACACTTTTGTGTTATCCACTCTGTGCTATGACTGTTAACTGACTGGGTGTCCTCATCCCCCTCAGTAGAAGTGGGCTCGCTGTGTCATTATTCTAATATACTGAGTGGGACGGTTGCTCTGTATGAACCCTGGAGGTAGTTAAAAGTAATGTGTGTGTGTGTGTATTTTACAATAAAACACAAATATAGTTGTAGCCTTGTCTCCAAAGGTAGGACATTTAAAAGACCTCTAACTGCTGAACAGGGTTTCTTTGTAAACTGTACAGTATTAAAGCTTTTAACCCTTCATCTGTCAGCTCTAGGATTGGTTAACTAAAAACTGCAGTGCGGCTGTCAGTCGGTCCACTTCAGGCACATTGTTGAGACTGAAATATCTCAACAGCCATGCCATTAAATTTTGGACAGACGCTCGAGGTCTCTAGAGGATGAGGTCTACTGAATTTGGTGATCCCCTTACCTTTTCTCTAATGCCACCAAGAGGTCAACATGTTTAATTTCTAGAGAAACGTCTCCACAACTGTCGGGTGGATTGCGATGAAATTGGGAACAGATCTCCATGGCGCCTGCGGGATGAATCCTAATAACTTTGGTGAGCCCATGAATTTTCCTCTAACGCCACCAACAGGTCAAGGTTTTCACGTGTTCTGTGAAATATCTCAACATCAGCTGAGGGGACTGGGACAAACTTTTGCTCCGACATTTATGATTTCCAGATCGTGACCGTAACAATCCCTTGACCTTTGCTCTAGCTCCACCCTGAGGTTCACATTTTAGATTTACAGTACTTTCTCAACAAAAACAGGTTTGGTACAGACATTCATGTTCCCCTCAGGATAAACTGCATTCATTTTGACAATCCAAGAACTTTCCATTTAATCCAACCATCCAGTCAAAACATAAATTTGTCCTTTACCTCAGTTTTACCCACAAAACATCTGACATTCCAATCAACAAAGGATGTATTAATTATTAACATTTAAATGATAACAAGCTAAACTCAGATGGTGGACATGGTTCATTTTATATTGGCCAAATATCAGCAATATCACCATTAGCATGATAACATTAGCATTTGATTACATTCGACAAGTTTGTGGCATTGGACTCTTCGTCTTCGGATTTAATGGTTGGGTTCAGACTATGCAGGCAAATTTAAACAGGCATCATTACTTCATAATTCAACATGATCAAAAAAGACAATACTTGCTCCGTTTTGAGGGCATGGAAACTTGATTCCATTAACACTCTTGGTAGTTAGAATTTTTCAGTTTAATTTTAATTTAATTAGTTAATGACGAACTTTCCAAAGTCGTCAGGCAACAGGTCATAAAAATGATTTCTTTTACATGGCGGCCCCAGTTTCCAGGTCATCTCACCTGTATCGCATTGCACTGTGGGAGGAAGCCGGTCTTCAGGTATGATCAAGACACGGTAAAAGCAGATCCAGCAATCTCCCTGAACCCCATCAGACCTGGGCTGCAGTCAATCACCAGCATGTGTGCAATCATGCTGATTTCATTATCATTCATGTAACGAGAAAGAGCTATTGATTCCTCTTCTGTGTTTGATGTAGATTTAGCATAACGCACTGAATGATCAAAGCACTGAACTTACCCATGAATGCATGAACAAAGACACCAAATCAATAGCTGACGGGTCAATAATTCTAACCGAGGCCTGCAGATGACATGATATTTATGTAGTCGCCAATTAAGTCACGTTGCATTTAATGTAAAAACAGAATGCGAAAGAGATGTTAGATCAGTAGGAATGTAAGCGTGGTACAGTGTATGGAGACATAAGTGTGAGGACTTGTGAGTAAGTGTGAGAGATCATGAATGTTGATCATAAGCACATTTACGGTGCAATTAAAATGATCCTAACCATTTATTTTCAGGTAAATTTCAGGAAGTTATACATCAGAAAATCTAGTAAATCCTTACAGTACCTTCATCTCTGGACATAATATTCTTTTAGCCCTCAAATCAATGATGTCTTGTCCTTTGACAGTGTCAGAGTCAAGCAGGCTATTTTGAGACGAGGCTGTGGAACACACTGCCTTTAGCCCCCATCACCCTGCACTCTCAGGGGGTTTAGCGGGGTCCTCTGACCTGCTGGTGCTGACATTTAGGCCCACATGAATCAATGAGACAAGCTGCAGAGGGATGCCTGAATTTTACAGCAGTCCCCCCTCGTGGTTCACATTTAGCCCACGCCATGTACAGGCAGAGGGGTCTTTCAGACATTTTTAGCCTGCTTTGTCCTTGTGTAGATTTGTACAACAAGGCCTGGCAATAATGAGGCAAGATCATTTTTTCTGCTCCGACAAAAATCACCTTGCTCACCGAGTCCTTTAAAATCTTAAATGCTTATTGTGTAGGGTAAAATGTGTGATCTGTAACCGTGGCCTACTTTGGTGTGTTAACGTCATGTGCATGATAGAGACTGGAGGTAAGTACATGATGGTCTAATGAAGATCTAAACTTATCCAGTGTGTTGGTCAAATCCAGGAGCAGATTTAGAGGACTGATTTGTTTTAATTTACAATTTATGCAAGTAAAAACACAAGACACAGAGGGTGTGTTTGTGTGTGTGTCCTTGAAGGGACAGCAGGTTTCCGAAGTGTTTGGACAGCTCTCCTCTTGTATAAATGGCAAAGACATTTACACCAATGGATTTAGGAGTGTGCACGTGTGTGTATGCATGTGTGTGTGTCTATATGTGTGTGATGGAGAAGGCCAGGGATTGATTAGAGCTTTCACTCTCAATGTGGTTAATTGCCCAGTGAGGCTTAGCAGACGGTGCTGGCTAGATTGATGTCCGATAGCCAAGAAGAGGGGGAGTCAGGGTGTGTTTGTGTGTGTGTGCAATGGAGGGGGGGCTTGATTTACTGGGCAGCATGGATGGTAGGGTGGGGTGGGGGTAACGAATCCCAAATTAATGTTGAAAGATTGAATGGTTAAATATTGCACACTGTGGAAATAAACCCAAAGGAGTTTCCTTCAAAAGAAAAGGGAAAAAATCAAGTGATTGTAATCACATCTGCTGAAAATAAAAGAAGATGCAGTGGAAAAATGAAAGGAAAATACCCAACCATGTCACCTTTTGTTTTGTCCCCCTGTATCTAAAAGGGTTTGGTTTTTGTTTTGTTTTTTAACCGTGAGTGCTGCCTCCCCTTTAAGAAGAAGCTTCCTTTGGGATTAATTCAACAATGACCTGATGTTTTCATCTCCTCTCAATTCCCTTGAACTTACTCAATCTCTAAAAAAACAATTCTTTCACTGTGGTGTTGAATCAAATCCAAACCCTTTCTAATCACAATGACTTCAACAGCTCAAACAGAAGGAGCTCTTGATCTTGCAGTCAGAAGTTTCTGGTAGTTCAGATGTTTCTATAAATGTTTGCATTGCACTGGAACAGAATAAAATCTCAAATGAGGAAGAACTGTATTTGGTGCCTGGCATTTGCAGCAGGAATAGTGTACGCCACTCCTGATGTTTTTTTTTTTCCTCCTCTGTACTTATCGTCTACAGGCTCATAAAATGATGTTTATTGTTCAATAAGAGGGGTAGGGAGGTATGTGTGGGGAGGGCTGGAATTAACCCGCTGAGCGTGATACTATGGGACAGCAACAAGCGAGCCATAGTGTTGGCAGGGGGCTGGGTGGATGAGGAAGCAGTAAAATCATGGCTTATATGACTCTCTCCTTTTCACACAGCCTGCTAAAACTCCAAGCAATACAAGCACGAGGGATGCCTAATGCAACACATAAAAAGAGGGAATAAGAGAGGGGGAGAAAATGTCTTACACTGCAAAAACTGTGTATCTAAGTAAGTCAGATATTGAGATCTAAGATGTAGTTGAACTTGTTTTGGTAATAAATGGAATATTTGCTGCTGATTATGAAAAAAAGATATTGCGTTTATTCATGCCGTCTTTGTTTGGGTTATTTAAATGAATGTTAGCAACCAACACCAAGGTTAATGCTGCAAACTGTTTTCTTCCAACAATTAACTTTGTCTGCTGTTGATTGTTAAACACTCAAGATCTAATAACAGCAGTCATCGAGTTTACAAAAAATCTGCCAGTGTGGTTTATTCACACCTTTTAAAATGTGCTTGAATTTCTCAAAAGAATTTTAAAAAATGAAAGAGACAAAATAAGGCTACACTGCTACAAAACTGACTCTTGATTCTGAAAAAAAGGCACATGGATCTCTGCCTGCTTGGCATCCCTTCATCGAGGAGAAAGACTTATTCTTGTCTGATTTCAAGGTCTTTAGATTTTTATTTTTGACGTTTTCAAAGCTGGAACTGAGCAGACAGATGATCTTATTTGAGTAACATTAAACTTGAATTTAAAGTTTAATTGCTTGTGCACTTAATACAAACATGTTTTACAGCAGTTGTGTAGATATCTATTCTGGTTTCAAGCCTTTTTAAAAACTTTTTTTTATATGCATGCCCTGGCTGTGGTGACGGGAGAGTCACCGTGAGAGAGTAGAGGTCACAGTGGATTTGAATTACTCTGCTGAAATTTGAATCTTATAAGAACTCTCATTAAAGTGAGGTGAACCTTCTCCACAGCCACCCTCCACCCCGCACACACATCGCTCCCTTTCCACTGTTCAGGGACTTGTTGAGATCACAAACACAATTTATTTTTCGACAAACCCCCTAACACACTCACACACACACACACACACGCAAACACACACACCTCCCTATCTGAGGGGACTTGAGAGTCCCCACTCTACTACCACAGATAATTGGACACCTTCAGT
>JAOXYL010000048.1:11561064-11574585 GCA_028564955.1 Terapon puta
CAAACACACACACCTCCCTATCTGAGGGGACTTGAGAGTCCCCACTCTACTACCACAGATAATTGGACACCTTCAGTATGAGAAATCCCCTGCAGAAACAAAACAGGCACCAGCGGTGTAGACTTGTATCAGGTTTGTCAAATATAAGCACAACAGTGCGGATGAGACGGATGTTCTGTTGAACCTTAACTACAAGCTAGATTTGAAAACCCCCTTTGGCAGTGATTCAATTCACACATTGAATGCCTCACTTCCTGAGCTGCGGTGGCTGTGGTGTTGTATGGCAGGATCAACAGGAGGAATATCCACACCCTGAGGCTCCAGGGTGAAGTTGTCCTCAGGGCACGTATCTAGGATCAGCACAGTCTCCACTATGCTCAGAGATGACCCATCTGGAAGCTAAATGCAAAACTGCCTGAAGATCAGAGCCAAGGGATGACTTGCCCTTATTTCTGCCCCCAAGGCTGTTATTGTGTTTCACTAATGAGGCAGATTTCCCAGAGCTCACCTGGCAACTACATTCTCAGATAAGTCTAACCTGGCAGGCTTTGAAAACAACGAGATGTTATCATCATTTGGATGTTATACTACACTTTTAAATTGCTCATAAGAATATTGGTCACTCACCACATCAAAATACAAGACCAAATAAAATTATGTACTTATTTTAATACATGCTTAAGCTTATGTGTGCACCTGCACAGTGTTTTGAAATGTAATTCACGACACCATCATTAACTGATCATTCTCTGCCACGTGTATTTACGCTTCCATTCCACCATAAGTCCAGTTTTCCCATGCAGTTCGATGTCATTCAACGCTCTTGTTCCCCTTTCTCTCGTCAAACCAGTCTGGACTGGAGTACAGCGTGGATGAGTAGCTGAGCATGAATCACTCATGAGGAACAAGCAGCGTTGTAGCGTTGCCAGGTCCCTTGTGTGTATCTAGCCACACAGAGAGTAATAGCGTTCAGCCACAAAGGTTCTATAGCACAGGAGTGACTGGCTGACTCATGTGGGTCAGGACCTGCTACAGGTGGGGGATCCCAGGCTGAATAACCTCCCCCCCTGACAGTAGGCAGCCACAGCCTCTGCGCCCCTTTTCACCCACCCGGGACACCTGCACTGGACACAAAAGCCATCCCTCTCCGATTCTTTGAGGGCATGAGCGGAGAGAAGGAAAGGACACGGGGAAGAACGGAGCAAGGGAGAAAGACATGGGGTTGGATGTGTCGCGGCGGGGGCTGCCTCAATCGTAGCCATGCGGAAACAAAGTAACACAAACTCCAGCCACAGCAGGGGAACAGCTGGAGCACACGGGGACGGCTGTCTGGGTGGTCTGAGGGATAGAGGGAGGGTGTGAGCTTGCGGGAGAAATGAGTGAGAATGAAAGACAGAGAGGGTTTGGATAGAGATGTTGAAAATAGAGAGCGAATTAGAGAGGGGTGGTGCAGAGAAAGAAAATGAGAAAGGAAACACTACTAGGGAAAAGCAGCTACTTATTGGTTTCCCCTTTATCCCTGCAATTATGGCAAATCAATAGCCATCGATATCTAATTATTCAAAGAAGCCCCTCCACCAATAGCCTCATTAGATGCAGAGGTGTAATTCAAAGTAGCCAGTTCTGCACAGAAACTAATAATTGTATGTTTGAAATCCCCATACAAATGTCTTAAACAGTGAAATGTGCTCATGATTATGAGAATGACTTTTTTCATCTTGCGTGATGAGAACAGAGCCATTAGTATTCCTACACGTCGCATGCTGCAGTAAACTGAACTGCAAGTCTGATAATCAAACAATTTTACAACCCCTCTCCACCTGTCATGGTCGACCATTTTTAAGGGCATTTAAATCCAGCTGCTGCTATCGGGACAATTTAATTAATCCTTTGGCATCACCAAAGTTAGAGTGTTGGTTATTTGGAGAGCATTTGATAACCCATCTAACAAAAGAGAAGCATTCACTTGCACACAGTGAGCCAATATCCCTGTGCTTTTCCATAGAGGGCTTATCACACCAACATGGTTTGCATGATAAAAACGGAGGTAAGTCATGCGGGAGGTCCTGCACATTTGCATATCCCCTGGGTGCACGGTGTAATTTAGCTACATATGTCCCTTCCCTAATAGGCTGGAGTTGGCTTAACGCGAGGCTTGTGTTTTTGGAAGCGACCTTGCTTGATTGTCTATTCGGATTCGCAGCTCTGCTCTGATTTGCAATTGAAAGGCACGTAATTGTACTTGAACTAACTGAATAACTATAGGTTTAAAAAAAAAAAAAAAGAGGGTACGTGAGGGAGAAAGGTGTTTTTTGCATGCTGGATTTAAGCCTCTCATCCTTGAGTGCAATCTTCTCCATGGGATATTGTTCACAGAGCAGCATCTCTCCTTGTATGCAGTGGCAGTTGTTGCATATGATAGAAAATAGCGCACATGACTGTGAAGTTAGTTTGATTGCTTACACGAGCTCAAACCAACCAATTCGGCCCAAATCTCATTCTGCTGAATTCATAATGTTGCTAATCAGCCTCCATGTTTCCCATGGTAATACATAATATATCTGACTCCAACAAATGGAAATATATTCATGATATGCATTCGCTTATTCTGCACAAAGTTTGACATTCTGCTTTCGAATCCACAGAGACTCTGACAACATTAGCAGGGCTGTTACATCAACCAGAAGCCACCATAAATTGAGGACCTACTTTGTTCCTGGTCATAGCCCGCTGCTTATCTCCCATATTTGACTACCATAATTTGCCTCCCAAATGCTCTGCTATATGATGTCACGGCTGCCTATATCTGAAAATGCATATTCCACTGATGCAGAGGAGTCTCGTGTCTGTTAATCCCAACTTGTTATCCATGACATCAAACCCAATTTATCCAGATTTAACATCAATTTTCAGTTCAACGGAGAGGAAAAGCACCGGAATACAAATTAATGTTGTTTTTTTTAATCTTTCTAAATAATAACCCAGCCACTTCTGCAAAACACTTACCACTTTTCTCTCTCCCCAATATTAAACAAGATTAGGATAGCTAAAAGGTTAATGAGATTCCCTTCTTTTGAACAAACTGCGCCTTATTTCTCCCTTTCAGAGGAAGCCATAAACATCCTCCCTGTAATAACGAATGGTGATTATGCCGATGATATTAATTATCATTACTTTCAATTACTACACCCAGCCAGGCCCTGTCGGTTATGAGGGCAGCTCCCTGCGGAGGAGCCGCCACCCGCCGCCATACATTCATTAGCAGAGCCGAGTGATTGTGTGACTCTCTGTCTCTCTCCTCCTCCATCTCGTGCTTTTCTTCTCCTCTTTCTTCCTCCTCTTGTGGCCTTTGTTTCGTCCTTTCTGTTTTTTTCAGTCCCCTCTCTCTCACTCGAGCCAGTGTCAATGAGTCCAAGAAGCCCCACATACAGTCATGGCGAGGCCAGTGAATGAATGAGGTGAGGTGGAAGTTAATTGTGGAGAGATCTGGGATGAGCTGTGAGGGAATCTGAGGCACTGATTGTACAGATTCCTCAATTCCCTTTCTTTCTCTGTGCCCCTCCACCATATCTTATTCTTCTATTTTTTTTCTTACATCTCGTTTCTTTGGTTTAGCTCATGTCACCAGTCCCTCGCTCAATCTTGATGCTTTGTCTCTCCTCTTTCCACTCTCCCTCACTCCTGACATGAAACATCCATTTCCGCCCCATGAAATATGGAGAGGGCCCTCATGAATTGTTTACAGGTTAGCAGCATGCATGCCAATGGCAGCAGGGGGACACACAGGTTGCATTGGGCGAAGGGTGGCAAAGACAGGGAGGACTGGCTCCACGAAATATGTTCATAAGCATGTAAGGTCTGATTGTCCTGGCATGCAGCCCGTTATGAGGGAGGGGCATTATAATTCAATATAGTTACAAATAAGCCAGTAAGCCACATTTTTTACATGCCTGAACACTGCTGTGGGTATGTGAAACATTCAGTAGCACCCAAAATGGATGCATCGAATGGAAGATGGGCAGAAGCCTACTCAAGTTTTTCACCAAATCCACACTTTAAAGCACTCACGTGAATTTTAACTGATCTTCATTTTTCTGAAAGGAAATATAAACCAAAAGATACTGTGGGGATTTTTCCATTTTCCATAAATATTTTTTAAAAAGAACGGAAAACCATTATGGGACATGTTTGTGGAAATAGAGTTTCCACAAACATGCCTGGGTGGGTCTGACATACAACGTTGCGAGTAGACACATTGTCAGCCTCTGTGTTACACTACTGAATGGAGCGTTTCAAGGCCCTGTACAACCTCTCAACATTTTTCCAACATAGCATTGGTTATCTTCTGTAAAATTAAGCTGCTTATCCCTCTATAACTGCCCACAGACCCATCTGTTAAGTTTGTGTTCCACTCAGAAAGTGGGGGCTTACACACCAGGATGAATGTTCTTCATTTGGAAAGTGGAAGGCCACCGTTAGCACTAATTCCCACTTGATGGTTCTTCTCGTTCATGTCACTTCAACCCCTCTCAAGTCACTGTATGCCTCCGCCACTCAGTCCTACATTATTCAAAGCAGTGGGTCGAGCAAGTGTTCGCTGTCTTTGTTTCGCGGGTTCAGTCGTGGTGATGGCAAATGAGTTGAAACCCATAGCAACGGCTGGTCCTTTAACCTCAGCATTTAAGCCGTGATTTGAGTCATAACATGATGTAACTGAAGTTTGAAGTCTCAGAGCCATGGAGGGAGTACTCAAATCACAGATGACAAGCAAGGGTTTATAGTGCCAAAAATATAATATTAATAATATGATATAAATCTCCTAAAATTGAAGATGTATTTCAGTGTTATGTGACTTTATGATTGCAGAGTACATGTTATCAGTGCAGGACATCAGACTTCTCTGGATTAGCTGGCACTATAAACTGCACAGCACGGTAGCTTGTTGAGACTGTATACCTAAACCATTCACCTCATAAGTGTCCCAAAGGAATCAAGAGGAGAGCCAGAGGAAGTGGGCTCGGCACTGTAACGCGATCGGTCGGACGGTTCAGGATATTTATTTGGCCGGTCTCGCTGGACAAAACCTCGCCCGTTGAGTTGGTTAATTTCCTTCTGATGAGCTTGTAGATCACGTCAGCGTTGCACCACAGGGATATGAAGGATGGATATGGAGGCATCAATTAAGATGTACTTTGGTGAGGGTTTTTTATCAGTTGTGGCTTTTTTTCCTCAGGCCTAATAGCTTGTGATTGATAGCGATGAACTTGAGCACGAGGGGTGTGCATTGCAGATGGACAGATAGAGCATTTTGAGGGCTGCTGACTAAAGTGCTTTACTGCAGCTTGTGCACTTGTGGTTATAATGGAGTGCTTGGGAGCCACACCACTTGAGAGATTGTGTGGATATATTATTAATCCGCTCCCTGTGCCATTGCTGTATACTGTGGAACTCTGGGCCCAGCTGAGAGAAAACTGCTGTGGCGCCATCATCCCCTTATCTGTCTCTTTCTCCCTGTCTCCTCCACTCTCTTTCAGCCTCTATCCTCGTGCCTGTCTTTGTCACTCAACCTCTTTCTCCGAGGACTGTCTGAGGAAAGCAGCTAGGACTTAGAGGAAGGGGAGGAAGAGATGATCAGATCAATATTCCTCTCAGGAAATGGGTTTCTTCTCTCTCTTCCACTCTCTGTTTCCCCACCTTCTGCTTCTGCCTGTCTTTTGAAGAGGCCACCTTGTCTGACCACATCATTGGAGCGTAGTGGCCAATTTCACAAGCAAGCCCCGATAAGCAGCCATACTCTGCACGGCACAGCGTGTGACAAGCTCGAAACACAGTTCCCATATAATGGAGGAGGAGATAGAGATAAAGAAGTTGTGGTTGTGGGAGAAGACGAGAGTGGAATGTCTCTCAATGTCGTGTCTAAGTCATTTTGAAGTTACATGATAACAGCTGCCTAACTAAACTTCATGTCGTCACATATTTGGCATACAGTGGAAGGGAGGCTACTGGTTCTGGCACAGGGGAGTCACAGAACATAGGCGATAACATAAAGCCAACACCAATGTCCCATGCCACATGTCATATGATGAGCATTTTAAAGGGCCATGATTTATAAAACAAACGCTGACTTGGTTGGATGGATGATTGGTTACAGTATAACAGTTATGTGTAAAACATACGGGTCTGTATCTACAGGAACCAACTGATACCCCTTTTGAATTCTTCATTTCCTTTCATTTCTAATGTAATAACATGAATTTAGTGTTTCTTAGAAGAGCGCTTTGCACCACAGAAGGCACAGAGGAGAGGAAATGGAAAAATATTGTTTTCACCAGATTTTCACTTGTTGACTCTGTGGAAATAACATTTTCCTTTGTATTCATTCCCATCCATGGTGGCGGGTGCTGGAGCCTATTCCAGCTGGCATTGGGAAGGAGGCGGGGTACAGCCTTGACTTGTCGCCAGTCAATCACAGCGCCGACATATACAGACAGACATCACTCACTGTTGCATTCACACCAACGGGCAATTTTAGTGTCATTGATGAACCTACCCTGCATGTCTTTGGATTGTGGGAGGAATTCAGAGTGCCTGGAGAAAACCCACACAGACACAAAAATATATGAATATATATATATAACACGACAGCTTCTTTTTTCATGCTGTAATATGTAATTCAACTTTTCATTTAAAGGCTGGGTAATCCCAATAGGAAAAGCAGCAAAATAGGAAGGATTGAAAAAGAATAAATGAATAAATGATGCCGATATAGCAAAGTTTCATCAAGTCTGATTTCTTTTTGCAGTTGGGAAGAACAGAGAGTAAAGGAACAGGAACAAAGACTTTGTTAAAAGGCATTAAAGTAAAAAGAGGACGGACGAGCCAGACTGAAATTAAGCCTGAAAAAACATGAACAAAATACAGACACAGCAGCTGAGCCCCAGTGCTTTGGACATTGTGTTATTTCCTAACAGAATGGTACATCACCTTAAACTCAGCTCACTGGCTTTGACCATTGTTTGATTACAATCGCTTTTCCCTCATCACAGATTGCATGAATTCTCCCTCTGTTCGAAATCTTTCTCTTCTCGCTGGCTGCCGAGCCGTTTCCACATTCCGAGGTAAGTAATAATTTTCTGTCAAGAACTGTTCTGTGTTTTGACTGTTGAGGCGATGAGGCTGTAACCACAAACTGTGTCAGCTGGAACACCGCGCGGATGTCAGGGCCGGTAATGGCTCATAAACTGCATTAGTATTATATCGTGGAGGGGCGTCATTTGTCAGATGTTGGTGGTGTAAGGTCACAGGGAAATGACCAGAATGATCACAGGGAATCTATGTCACAGATGATTTCCCACACGGGGTTGTTTCACCAACACTGTGTGGGCGTTTGTATGTGTGTGTGTAAATACAGTAGTGAGAGAAGAGGAAGAGGTTGTGTATAACAACAGGAAAGGTGGGTGGCATGGAAGATACTGTTGTGTGCCTCTGTGTGTGCAGAAAGGGAAGTTTCCACTGCAACCATGAACTGGCACTGTTGCGAGTGCACAATGGTGGGCCCATCTCTCTCACTCACACACACACACTTCTATCTTCTGGACCTGCTACCTAGAGATTAGCTTCCCCACAGAGGGGTGTGGCTGTGTCGTTGACCACTGGCCAA
Organism: Terapon puta; assembly: GCA_028564955.1. Taxonomy (NCBI): domain Eukaryota; kingdom Metazoa; phylum Chordata; class Actinopteri; order Centrarchiformes; family Terapontidae; genus Terapon; species Terapon puta. Next base: position 11,568,725 of record JAOXYL010000048.1, read on the forward strand.
TCAGGCGTGACCCAGCAATGACAACCAGCCAACCAGCACGCCCAGATCCCACCAGTCTGCCAAAGGGGCGTCACATGATGGGACCAACTGTCACCACACATGGTCTCTTTCTCTCTCAAATCTGTCCATTTGTGTCTGAGAAACAATCCATCCATTTATCCTTGTTATCTAGGAGAGGAAAACATCTCCTGTTTTTCTGCTGCTTTTGGATTATATTCAAGCTTCCATTTAGGAAGTAGACTTCAGTGAGAGCCAAATCATCTTCTTCCTTTGTATATGCGTTTTGTGCGCTCAAAGTGTTAGGGACGCACATTGTTCTTAGATAGTTAAGTGGTTCAATCCGCTGGTTCTGGAGCTGCACAAACTCCCCTGATGGCAATGAATCTCGCCAGAACTTTCCTGTGTCTTCCTCTCTGCTTTCAGTCTGGTTAAAAAGATAGATAAAAGTGAAAGAACACCCCCACCCACACACAAACACACCCATCAAAATTGAGAACACACTGTGTACCTCACAAAAGATTTTCCACAGGTGCACAAACATTATCACCTTCTTTACAACAGTCCACATTGAACTGATGACTTGTTTTTCATATCGACAGCACCTGGCCATTTCCAGGTCCATTTGGTTCTAAATACAGAGATTCTGCTCTGGATATTCACAGTACATTAACTCTACAAGGAACAACAAACACTGTGTTTATTTTGGACATAAAGAAAAGGACATCTCGGCTTCATTTGGCTCACTTCAGATAAAATATCTCCATTCAAGGCAGACATGCAACACTGTTCTAAGTCACACAGTTGGCTGTTTTCAACATTAAAAGTCATCTGCAGTGTCTTGAACTTAACCTCTCCTGTGTGCATGAATTACCTGACCAAGTCACCTCGTGTGATGTTTATACCTCACATCCCTGCACAGGTTGAATGTACACAAAACACGCAGAGTAGTAGTGGAGTAGTAGATGCCAAAAGTGTTTTTTATTGAGGATTTTTAGTGTGGAATGTTGAAGTGTATATCTTCAATAAATGCACATTTCTTTATGTTCACAGTGTCCTTCAAGTCTTTGGTAGGTTGGAATTTATCTTACAATTATATGTGGTTGAATGTTTGATTTGCTCAAGGTACACTTGCAGCAAAGGCTTTAGCTATTTAAAAAAAGCCCTGTCTCTGTGTCTCTCGCTCTCTGTCTCCCTCTGGAAATGATTAGTGCTGTTGGGGCAGCCTGGAACCATTACTGATGTACACTGATGAAGTCCCATTTGTTTGAAGTGCAAGCACTCTGTCTAAGCTCTTGTGCGTGTGTGCATGCGCGAGCAAGCCTGCATGCATCTGTCCCTCCGTCCCTGTGTGTGAAATCTCCCTCTCCTTCCCTTTCTCCCTCAGCCAAGCCCACACCACTAAGAGCTTATTGCAGAGAGGAACTGGAAATAAACTTGTGAGGAAACCCGATCCCTTTGAAGTGTCAGGCTCATAGTTCAAACCGTTGCCGGTCATCAAATATGTGTCATCAACCCCCAATTTACGTATAAAACGCTTCCCTTGGCAGCAGGCGCGTTTCGCCATTGTTGCGTGGCCCCCATGCTTTGACAAGATAACACAACAGCTTTTTCCTGTCCCTGACATTATTTTAGCCACAGAATGTCAGTCTAGAAGAGACTAGGGGGAATTAGTTAGATGTGTCTACACATGTTGTAGGCTTTTGAACAAATGATCAGAATCTGGAGCATATTGGCCAAGCGCTGATGTGATTCAGTGCAATTGTTCTCTGAAACAAAGAGCCATATACTCTAAATCTGTTTTAGGTTTTTGGCCAGTGGGTTTAAAACTGAAACTGGTCTTTTTCATTTGTAGTTAAAGACAGCTGTGGGCTTTCCGGTGATGTAAAACATTTGCCCTTGAACTGTGAATATTCTGGATGTGTGAAAAGAAAAGATGTGCCCCATATAGAATATAACTCACACCAGGATTTCAGCACCTTAAGGATCTAATTCTCCAACAAAATCCATGGATTTACAATAACACAAAACTGTCAAACACAGATGCCATGCTGGAGGTTTTGCACATCTTAGCACATCAAATTACCAGCCTACACACTCTGGCTTCACAGGAAATGATGCATGCCCACAATCAAGCACCTTCTGAATATAGTTACTGGGTACTGTTCACACTCAGGAACTAATTAAGATGTTACATCTCGCTTGTTCAATACGTCCAAAAATCGAAGTGTGAAAACATCAGGTGTGGTTTTACAGTTGACTATTTCTTGGCCAGAGCGGTGACTTTCAGAAGTTTTTCTTGGTTGCCTGGCAACCTCACGGCAACAACAAGACTCCCAGAGGTGACTGTCCCAGGTCACCAAGTCGTCCAGTTTTTATACAAAATTATTACAAGTGTAATGTGCTTTTTTTTTTAGATCTTTCTTTTTCTTTGTCATTTGTTTCCAATTATTTCACTAGGTGTGAAAATGAAAATTGCTGAGAGGTGAAACTTGCTGAACTGCAAATGAGCTTTCAACTAAACTGTTGTCAGTTACGTTATCGTTATGTGCATATGGGGGCCATTTTGTCTGCATTCAAGAACACTCCCGCGCACAAAGACTCACTGCTGTTTGCTATGGAAAAGCATTCATAATGCAAGAAAATGATCTTAGTTTCACGATTCTTTTTCAAAACATCCATGGCTCTTTTTTTTTGTATCGTAATCTCTGACATTACATGGACAATTTTACAGGAAAACAACAAATTCTCACGGTAATCACTTAAACAGAGTAGCTTTCTCTCAAGCAAGTTTCAAGCCAATTCAAGGTTAAGGTCTGCAGTAATGTAAATTATATATGACATAGTTGCAGGCTAAAACCTCCTAGTAAACCGAAGCTCTTTAACTGTCAAAGCCCGGGCCTTGAGTTCATCTCCAAAGAGACTATTTAATTCTGCCAGGCCAGGTTAATTATTTTTTATTCAATCTAATATTAAGCGAGCAAAGTGGAAGAGAAATATTCTGAATGAGGATTGTGATAATTTTCTCATTGTTGTCCTGTCATCTCCTAACAAAGCCAGAGCCGGGCGAGGCAGCGCAAAGGGTTATTTAAAGGAGACCTAAGGATGTCCCCACTAATGGATGATGCACTTTACTCACCAGTGCACAATACTGTACACTTCTATTTAAATTCAAATTACACCATTTGAGGTTCTGTGTGTGTGTGTGTGTGTGTGTGTGTGTGGATGGGTGTGGGTGGGTGTCAAGGGAGGGCCATGGTAAGTCCCTTTTGTAGTGTTTATTGTCGACAATGAGGTTGAACCCCTCTTAAAATGCAAGACAAAAGCAGAGAGGTGCTAAGGGGCAGGAAACAGCTCGCCACTTCTCTTCCATTTCCTTCAGCGTATACACACAAACACACACACACACACACACACTCACACACACGCATTCTCTCTGCTAATTACATGTGCTACCACTATAGATGCAGTGCTCTAATTGTGGAACCACAAGTGGCCCTGGTTATAAATAGATTGACTTATTATGAAAGGAACATGTCAGCGTCAATTATAGAGTACATGGCTGAAATAAGTTTAAACTCCAAATGCTTATTGGATGCCATATTTATTTTATTTTGGAACATACAGCACTTTCATGCCATGCTTAAAGCCTCATTTTTATTTCTATAGGTAGATCAACACAAGGTCAGTGGTGGCAGAGAAAGTGTCAGGCAGGTGTGGCTGAACACGAGCATGCATGCACAAGGCATTTTCATGTCAACGAGATAAAGAAAAATCTCATTTAAAAAACTGCAAAATTTTCTTGATTAATCAAACGCAGATTAGGTTTTTAGTCAGAACATCTTTCATGCCTTAGTGGCCTTCTAAATGATGAGCACATGTATCATTTTTGAATCCAGCATCATTGGATTAGAGCGAACATTAAAGATTAATGCTGTGATCTGTAAAATAGTTGTAAGATGCTTAAGTCATTAAAGGAAGTAACAGTCCCTCAAATATGCACGCGCAAACACACACACACACACACACACACACACAGGCACATGTAATCATGTCACAGGCCTGGAGTACAGCAGTACAAACCCTGTGCATTTTCACTTTTTCAATTTAAATGAAGGTGAAACTAAAGAAAGGATGATTAGATTATGATGTTTTTTTAATATTTTAATATTTAGAAGAAGCTTTGAAAAAAGAACAAGACAGAGAAGGTCACTTTTCATTTTTAAAATGCTGCTCAAACTTGCGTGTGGAATAACCTTTTTATTTATCTTCATTTGTTCTGAATATGTGGGCGTGGGTTCAGCAATGGAAGAGGATTGTCTTTAAGATACACTGTATGTAATAAAGTCATTAGTTTAGTTTTTAAATGCCATGTGCATTAGGTCAAATTATTTACCATGGTAAAAAGATTGCTTATTGTCATTCTTATTATACTGCTGTCTGTCAATACATAAACAACATAAAAAGAGTAAATACTAATGCAGGAACATGCAAGCATGACTGATCCAATACTAAAATCAGATTAATGTAAAACAACTTCAAGAATAACAATCAGAATAATCAGAATAAGAAGATATTTATTGCTAAATGGGTTTGCATGTGCAAGGAATTTGTCTAGATGTGCTGCTGCTATCTCCCAGTTTTTCATTTAAATGATTAGAAAAAAATGATCATCCTTCTTCAACTAACCAACTCTATCTAATTTTCCACCAATTATCCATTGGGTTAAAAATGAAGTGTCATAAAGACTGCTCTTCTTATTTTATGATGAGTTGATGTTTTGGAGATACATGCTGCCTGATGACACCAAAGTAAATGAAAAAGAAGCCTAATTTGACAACAAAATGCAAATTATGAAGCATAAAGTTAAAACAGCCCCAGCAGGGATTTTTCTTTTCTCTCAACAAAGACAGAAATTGACACATTTAACAGACTTTTGCTGCTGTCTGAGAAGTTGGAACAAACTCCCTCCATACAAGCCGCTCTCCTGCAGCAGACAGCACCGGGCTGGTGTATTATCACTGTGTAGTGGCGGTGAGCCTGGTGAGTTTCTAATGATAGCTTTACCCTTCGCCACAGACTAAATCAAGGCTTGCTGGGTAAACCAACTCAATGCGACCACTTAACCCCTGTCTCCCCTCCTGCCGCCGATGCTAAAAATTTCTCTGTATTTCTATGCAAATCTGAGGGGACCACCTGACCACTGCGCATCCAGGCACCCTTAACTCCATCCATGTAGACAGCCACAGCACGGCTCTTCCAAAAATAACTTCCCGAGAGTCTATTTCCTGCACCAAAATAGTCTCAATGTTACAATAACAACTGACACTATTATATCAGACTGAAAGGTTTGTAAATTTAGCTTTCTGTTTGCTTGTCTTGCTCCACATTCTCGCTCCTCAGATTCTTAATCTCTTTCTCCAGCTTCTCTTTTTGCCACCCACTCTGTCATTTCTCATGCTCCACATTGCTTACGGTATTTTCTGTTGCACCTCTAAAACATAGGGGGGAAAAAATCATTGGGAGCTTTTTGTATCAGTTTCCTCATTTGTCATTCCAACATGCTCTGAGCCAAGACCAGAGGGATTTCTCCCAAAAGTCAGAGATTCCATCTAGATTATCCTCTGAGTGTTTTGAAACATCCATCTACCACGTCTGGAGACGCACCAAACTCAGGCCCTCAATTTGTCTCCATAATGTGCAACTGTCAACACTTCACAACCTTGTAAAAGAGACACCAAAGAGGCCTGCCCCATAACTCCTGGGCCTTTAAAGAGAGGCATTAGTGCAAGCTTGGGAATGAAGAGGGTGTCTTATTGTGTATGTATGTGTGTGTGTGTGTGTGTGTGTGTGTGTGTGTGTGT
>JAOXYL010000048.1:11576007-11588502 GCA_028564955.1 Terapon puta
TGGAAAACTAGTTGATCTTAAAATTATCTGTGGCTGAATTTATATTTCTTGTACACTCTCACCAATGCATGAGTGCCCTTTTACAAGTGTGGCTCTTTCAGTAAACACTGTTGTTCCCCTATTAAGCAACAAAAAAGCAAACAATTTCACTGTAAACTGGCCTTTGAGTCACACAAATCTCCCATTCTGAAAAAAATCTCTATTCTTCTCCATTCACACAGAACTAAATGTGCATTTGGCACTTGAAGGCGACATCTGGCATCCAGCAAAGTATACACCTGACACTGTGGGATAACCTGCCTGGCGAACCAGCCCACAGGATGAGTCAGTAAGCCCTGACTAAGCGTGTGGTTCTTACACGATGAATGTGTCACTCCTCTTTCCTTTCGAAGCTTTTCAGCGGCTACAATACGCCGTCAGGGCGACACAATGAGATGTTGGAAGAGGAAACTTTAGTCACTAAGTGTGTTGGAGATGAGCCCCGATGAGTATTTTCTGATCCAATTTACGGTAATAACTCACTACTTGGTAAAGGCAGTAAATGATGGCGCGCTATCTCAGCCTGGTTTTTAATATCAGCATTTCTCGCCGAGATAAAAGGACATTTGGAAGTCCTCGGAGACGCCGTTATCTGATCTGCGCCTTTATTGGAGTTTCTCTGCTGCCTCCCTGTCTCGTTTTGCCCCTCTTTATCTCTCTCATTTCATCTGTCTCCCTCTTTTCTCTCTATCTGTCCTTTCTTCCGCGGCGCTCGTGCTTCCTATCTCTGAGACTGCCTCTTTTATTCTTTCTCTCACTCTATTTCATCCATTGATCACGTCCTTTGTGGACTGTGTCTTAGTTTATTTCTGACATAATAAGGGCCTAAGATTGTTCTATATGTTTTTCTGGCTTTCTCTCCTTCCTTCTTCTCTGTGAAACCTTGAATGAGAACTGAAGAAGTAAAAAAAAAGAAGGGAAGAGAGAAAATAAAAGAACCGGGGGTTTGCCTCGAAAGAGTGTGCCATGTTGCCCCCTTCACCTCCCTCTTTCCCCCCTTTCTGTCTCTCTCCTCAACCCTTGTCCCTCCTCCCAGTCTTGCCTCCCTGGTGTTTATTGCCACTGGTGTGTGTGTTTGTGCGCCTGTGTATGTGCATGAGTGTCTTTGTGTCTGTGTGTGTGTGTCCATGCACAAGGGATGGAAACCCCGAAAGTTGGCCCCATGACAAGTGACCCCCTTCTTCTCCCCAACTCCCCGTAGCTGAAACCATCAAGAAAAGCAGACAGCGCTGCGCACACACAAAAAAAGAGAAAAGAGGGGAAAAAAAAGAAAGAGAGAAAGGGAGACGGAGAACAGAGGGGAGAAAGAGGGAGAGAGCAGGGAAGGAGGGCAAGCCCAGCTGTAAGCAGCACAATGCGAACGAGAGCTTGGCAGAGGCTCAAAGCTGCTCCGAACGAGTGCCTCTGACTACCCCCCCACCCCCTCCCAGTCTCCTCCACCCCTCCCTGACAAATTAAAAGCGTTTGCTGCTGTAAAGCATGGGGGAGAGAGGGAGGGAAGACAGAGGAGGAGAAAGGAGAGGTGGGGGGAACAAGGGAGGAGATGGGATAGGGAGAAGGGACACGGGAAGGATTAGGAATTAATGTGTTTCTGCACCGGCTTAATCCCAATGATTACACCAAAATAAATACAACTCAGTTGTTTTGGGGTTTTTTTTAGTTTTCCATTTGATGTTGGTGACAGATGCCAGGGGGCAAAGGTGGTAAGAGCAGGTCTCCAATCTGAATAGATCCCATTTTTTCCCCTCAAACACGTGCCAAAAAGTGTTTCTAATTATTTCATTGTGTAAATACAGTATGTTGCCTGTCTCTTTGATTCAAAGCTTTAAACGAAAAATCTTCCACAAAGGAGTAAAAGAGCAGAGCGAAGGGAGAAAGGTGTGCGCCTGTGTGAGCGAGTGCTACGTAGGATACAAAAAGAGTGGGCATATCAAGATACAAAGGATCAACAGATACCAGTGAATCACAATTTTGATACTTTACACACCCACAGCCAAACACATACAGACTTGCAAACACGCGCGCGCACACACGAACACACACACACACACCTATGCAAGTCACGCAAAGCTGCTTGCACAAGAGGAAGCCTGAAACGAGAAGTTAAATGAACCACAGATGAACCCAAGCCCAACCTGGCACTCAACCTGACATCAGCACTTCCATCTTCAAGCCCGTCACCATAAAACATGAAAACCATACCGTATTCTAAGAGGAAGGCATTGATCTTGTTAATGGCATTCCACATTTGGGGCTTATCCTTCGCTGTCAATACTTACACATCCTTCAAAAAACACATGTGGGCTCAACATCTGTGGGGCATCCTTCTGAGATCTTTAGCTCCACTTTCACTGTCCCAGAGCAGCAGCTGTGAAAACTGTGTGCTTGTGTGTGGCAAAGATACTGAAGGTGCTACAGAAAAGTTAAAAGCTTGTGTCCTGTGCAGAAGCAAACCAGCAGTTAAGCTCTATCTGATGGGGGAAAAAAAGCAAAGCAAAAACTGTTTGGAAGCCACAGCATTTATGAGATTTCTTTTTATTCTACAGCTTTTCATTCTCACTGCACTGCAAATTGTATCTTCAACAGAAACTGCCATGACCAGACCTTTTAGTACCAGTTTTAAACCTACAACGCTGAAGATTTTCTTCAAAGATTTTGAACTATTTTGATGTATTTCCAGGGCTGCATGTTGAATAAATGGAATTTAGCATGTTTGCCTGCTCCAAAATTCTTCAATTAATGTGGTTAAATCATTACAGTAATCAGTTTTTTTTTTGGACCGATCGCAAGAATGTTGCTTTTATTGTAGCTGAACACATTTTAAACACTTCTCTGGATTTCAGTTATAAGATAACATAGTTAATCAGTTCTGTCTAAACTTGATGAAAGTCAAATGACCTGAACTGGTTTTAATTAACTGAACCTGCCATAACAGATTTGAGTGAACATGTGGTTCGGTAACTGCGAGCCTCAATCAGGAGGTTGTTCTGCAGTGTTATCTTGAGGAGGCTTAGCTTGTCTGGAGTTTCTAGGAATTTAAAATAGGCCACTGGAACACGGCGTCCACCCTTCGAACGTCTGAGAAAGAGGCCCAGATCCACCCAGCCCCTTCCCTCTCCTCTTGCCCTTCTTTTTCATTTTACCAGAGTGTGAAAGGGAATACCCCTGGCCCAGCGAGACGGCCCCACATTCCTCCATTACAGATGACAAGCTGCCCCCTCCTACCCCTCCCCACCCGCCACCGCAAACGCCACGACCCTAAACCCAGGCCTGCCGACTCTGCAGCCTGCTGCTTCAAATGCCTCCGGTTTCACCCAGGGAAAATCCAGCTTTGGCAAGGCTTCAAATCTGACCCCCACTCCTTCAAGTCTGCACATACATTCAGGTGCACACCTGACTGCCCCTGCTTTCCCTAAATCTTTGTCTGTCCCTCTTCCCTTGTTGAAATCCTTCCAAAATCCATCTGAGCTGTCGTGATTGATGGCGGTGAGCGTCCATCTCCGATTGCTCCAATTAGGTTAGCCGCTCCAGTGAGGCACAACAACTCTACTTTAGTCCTGTCCAGCGATTTTTGTTTTCTTTCTCATCCGCTCAGACCAGGTGGTGAATGGTACTGGTTTAGAAAACTTTCTGTGTTTTGTCTAGAGAATTGTGGCACATTCTGACTCCTTAACACAATGGGGGTGGGCACACGCAGTGCAGGCAAGGAGTTAAGGATCTACAGCCCAATCAATCAACATTGTCGTGTTTAGTCTGTGCTTGTCTTTCACTACAGGAGGGCTGTCCGCCACTGTTCTGGAGAGCGATGCATACACCAGCCTTCTTTGGCATCAGTAGAGACTTCTGGAAGAGTTATTTTAAGATTAACGATCGAGATTGCCTCCACTCAGATAGTGACAGAGGACAGAAAACACAGTTTGCATGTTGAGATTTAACAACCCCATGCATAAAACGATCATCTATATATGTGCAGCGTGGCTGAGGCTGTAAATAACTGCAAATCTGAGGCAGCATTGAGTGTTCACGGTCACAATTCAGCTCATCTTGCAACACTCTGTGTGGCCGCCTGTAGTCACTTTTCAAATAAAGACTGAGGATGATTAAAAGAAGAAAGGAAGAAGAAAGGGATGTAATACAGTGTCCCGATGGATCAGCTCATATCATAGCCAAGGGTACTTTGGTTTCATGTGACTCTTTTATGATCAAATGCAAGAACAAAACAAACTGCATCAAAGTGCAAGATGCCTGTGTGAGGGATGTTGCACTTTTATGTTGTTGCTCCACTGTGAAAATGTTCTCAACTGACCAAGTGCCAAGTATGCAAGAGCGTCATTTACTTAAGTGACGAAATGAGACACTGAATTTTGTTTAATTATCTTCCATCCACACAAGTGCTTTCACAAATAGTTTACTGAGGCCGATCTCATCCTGCTTTTTTGATTCGGCAGCAGCAACCAACACGTGCACACCGACGATCATTCAGTAAGACCTGCGCTTGAACGGATGTACGTCAGCACAATGGCAAACATCCAACTTGCTGTACGGTCCCTGAACAGGACACCCCGACAGCTCACTTCAAAATGATCAATAAAGCTTCTGTCACTTTATCACACTGCGTCTTCATGTCGCAGGATTAATAACATTCCCGGCCCTTTGTTGTCGTAGCTTGATGAGAGAGGACATATATGTTCTTTGAGCGCCGTGGATTTAAACCTGACTCACAACCTTGACCGCACACCACCCTCTTTATCCCCCATCATCCTCGTCTCATTCCACACTTACATGCAAAATGTAATAAGTAAAAAAAAAAAAAAAAAAAAAGACATAAAATTCCTCATCCATCTCTCGCATCACGAGGAGTGGAACTCGCAGGTCGCCCGAGGACACATCCATTCATTAAGCCCCTCCACCCCAGAGGAGGAATTGGACCGCGGGCTCCCAAGTGCATCACCATGTCACCTTGAACAAATCCAGATGATTAAGTGACAAGCACTCCCATGTGAGGGCGCGTTATTTCCCAAGAAACCCCAATGCTTCCCCTCCTATCTAATTTTCAAGATGCAAATCTTGAAATGTTGTGCTGAGGACGGAAAAAAAAACATGCCTCTCTTTCTCTCACTCTCTCGCCATCTTTCTTTCCCCTGCCATGTAAGCAGTACTAATTGCCTCTCATAATTAGCCCGGTGACAATAATTGTTGAACTGATAAAACTGAGAGCTGTGTGTGTGTGTGTGTGTGTGTGTGTGTGTGTGTGTGTGTGTGTGTGTGTGCGTGTGCATGTGTGAAGTCACACTCACTCATCACTCTCCTCATTTTTCCTCATGTGCTTCCTGATAAAGTGGGTCATCAATGAAATGCCCCACATTTAGATCACACAAGGACAATTCGTACGCATGTTTTCTGACAAGTTTACACTTTGTTTCTCTGCACTTCCAGTAATTTTTTTCAGTGCGTACATGTTCTGAGGGACAGTGAGAGGAAAGAGAAGGAGGAGTGTTTGTGCGTGTGTGTGTGTGAGTGGAGGGGGGGGTATTTTATACGACGCATCCCACCAATGGAGCCTGTGCAACCTCACAGACAGAAGCTGGCATGTAAATTTGGGGAAAGCAAGACAAGGAAGAGTTTTAATTAGCCTGGTTAAGTAGGCGCTTGCGAAGCCGCCGGGGCTCACCAGGGGGATTACGACAGATTTATTTAGCCAAGGCTGCAGGAGACGCTGCGATATGATATATTCCAACAGCAACAATAGCTCTGTAATCACGCTCCAACCCCAGAACCCCGGCTAATCTATTCCCGTGTCTCGAAACGAGCACTCATTTTATTCCCTCTCATCTAGAAGTCAAGAGTTTTGGGTTTTTTTCTTCTTTTTTTTTATAACCCCCCCCCCTGCACTCCCTCCCCTTTCTCTGCTCTCCTGCGTTCAACCCTTGTGGGCAATTTAGTGAGGCACTCAGACATGCTAACACAATCAACAATCAGGTCGTTTGCTCTCTCTAATAGGCACTCTGGTTTTCAGTAAAAGAAGCCGTATTGTTTATTTGATTGTGTTCACCGGGGAGAGTCCGCTGGGGAAGTATTTGTTACACGTGGAAGGCGGAGGTGGGGTTGTTGCCTTTGTTTTGGAGAGACTACTACAGGAAGTCTGAACATGGAGGCACAATGCTAAACCACACAAAAAAAGTTGCTCTCGATTCAAAGCACTGTATTCAAAGCTTACAGTCAGTTTGCGCTCGTGGTGCACTTGTTGAGTGAGTATACAGTTAACCCCCTCGACTTGAAAAGGAAATGGCTTTTCACTTTATTGTCACTGTACAAAAAATACCAGCTGCAATACTGAGTCTTATTCAAATGTGAATTTAATAAAGGACGTTTTTCGTGAAGCATTGAAAACTAATGTATTTTTTCCCCTAAATGTCAATAGCTACATCCCACTAACCTTGATGTAACCTCATATTCTGTGTGCGGATAAGAAGACTGTGTTTCTGATTTACTACTGAATAAAACACTCACTCGCATCGAGGCTGTGACAAAATGGAGACTGCGTTACTTCCTCCTACCTTCCACAATCCAGACATTCACAACAAAGTCAAACCTCCCAGTTAAACAGCAACAGAGAGAAAAAGAACCGAGCTGAGAGCGATGTTTCTCTGTGGCGAAGCCTCACCACTGAAAAAGCAAAATAGAAAGCCCATAATGTGTAAGACAGCAAACTGGTTTGGATGAAAGATGTTATCTACTCACAAAAAAGCAGCCCATGAGGAAATCTGACGGGCCTGTTGTTTGTCTTTTCAAGTTTTTTGACATGTTGTCACCTGTCCAAATACCCATCAAAACCATATGGGACCCCACACACACACAGACACACAAGTAAACATGCACGAACAGAGTCGTGAGAGGAACAGCCATACACAGTCATTATTAACAACGCATAACACCTGTTTTTATTCCGCATGGGTAGAGCACTAAGATAACCCAAACGAGACATGCTGTTTATCCAGAGAGGCTTTAAAAGATCAGGACGCACGCACAACTAATAGCATTCTGTATAATAATATATGGTTCTGTTTTGGCTATTTGCAGAAATACTGGAACTGAAGTGGGAAACAAGTTGATGTAATTGTGCAGCAACATTTGTCATAACTTTTATTTTGATGAGTGGCAGCTGTTTGCACTTTGTGTGACAGATTTGGCAAGTTCAGACGCTGAAATATGGTGCTAAACTTTTTTGAATTAGTGCAACACTGTGTGGAGAAGGACTTACCTTGGAGCAGGTTTGTGTACCTTTAGATGGGTCTGTTTTTCACTGTTTTGGCCAAGTGTGCAGTTTTGTACACAGCAAGAGAATGTGATAAATGATGGTGCAGACACTCAAGTCAGCACCGGAGCTTGTTTGTAGTGCAGTGATGGCTTGAGGCAACGTATCAGTTTCTGTGTAGTGACCAGATTCGGAAAAACTGAAGAGATACAGATCCAGAGATACTTTTTTGCGGTACTCACGAATTACAGAGGAAATGTAAGTAAATCCACACACAAACACATATACACACAGTTTTAGAAACTGCTCTGACTAATTGTAGTTTGACCCATTAGACCTAACACATAGTTACGAACCACCGAGCTCTGTGTCATTTGTGGGCAGTTAGCCAGGTGGTTTTGCAGTAAGACACAAATATGCTTGTGTTTTGGACACCCAAGTAGATAGCAGGAAAAAGTTTTGCTAGCATCTGTGAAGGGTGAGCAGCGTTCACAGGAAGGACTGACCCTCTGCATTAAGGTGCGTCTTCCACTGCCATATATACATGTATATTAAAATACAAATGCACATATGCGGGTTAAATGTTACATCTTGTCCACTGACTGTTCCTCAAAGTTGACCAAAAATGGAGCACAATAAACTGAACACACTCTAAACCTCCCTGAAAAATCATTTGAGGCAATGTTTATACCCTGTTAAAAGTCACCATATTCACACAAGCACGCACACAGCCGCACTCACACACACACACACGCACAGCCACACATTTACATGGATGGCAGGCCACAACACACACATGCTCCTGGGAGAATGGTGAAGCTCTGCAGGCAGACCTCACCCCCTTCAAACAAGCCACAAAGGAAAACATGAGCTTAAAGTAAACAGGAGGTAGACAGAGAGGGAGGGGGGGTTACAAGACAACCACAATTTAACTACACAGTGACGCACCATATGTGTGTGTTTTTCTGCATGTATGTGTGTGTAAAGATCCATTTCCATCTTTATCTCTCTTCTGTGTCTTCCCACTTACCTGTGTGTGTGTGTGTATGCGTGTGTGTGAGTGTGTGTGTGTGTGTGTGTGTGTGTGTGTGTATGTTATACGAAGGTGCATGTGTGCCTGCCTCCATGTGAGCTGGTGTGCGAGTGAGTCAGCTCACCACAACCCCACACACACACACACGCACACACCACCCTCCCACATCGCTGATGATAGAGTGCCTGTAATAGACTTGTGTGAGCGTGTGTGTGACGGCTTTGTGCATTTGTCCAAGTATTCAAATGAATGAAATACAGAAAGTGAGACAGAAAGAGAGAGACAAAGAGAAGCTGCGGAGGAAACGCTGCGGCTGCTCTGCCACCCATCATGCTTTGTGGTTTAGTTGGTGTTGGTGATGTCAGCAAGAAAACGTGACTGGAGGGGGGCAGACTGGTAAAGCAAACACCCCCGTATGCTCTGATGCTTCATTTACTCACAGGCCTCACTTCATCACAGCTGCCCCCTCCCACCTACAAAAACTTCTTTTTTTTCCCTTCTACAATTTCTTTTTTTTTCCCCAAACTTCAACACCCCAAATCACATGATAAATGATCTGACAGCTGGACAGGGCCTGACCATATGAAGCACTTTCTTGATCGAAACAATTCATTTTCGCCCACAGCTGCATATGCATACACTGCATTTTTTGCCTTGAAAGTAATGCACTAAGGTGATTTATCAAAATGATGAAGGTGGAGGAAACCAGCTGTTGTGTTTATGGGGATCCTGGCAGGTTTAGATACTTTAAAAGGTTAAAAATGTTGCATCTTATTAGATTTTTTTTATGATAGATCAAGGCTCTCTTTTGGCTATTTGTGGAAACTGAGGGAAAAGAAAAGCGGGGTGGGGGGAAAGGCATATTTGACGTGACAAAAAAACGGGACAGACTGAACATACTCAGAGGGAAACTTACAAATTAGCCTCCGCTGAGGATTCTGACGTGCCTTCCCAAAATGAAAGGCCATGACAATTAGCATGAACCTCCCGTCCCGGCTCAGCCGTCTGCCAAGCCAAGCTGAACTTGAGGGGGAGCAGGCGTTTTTCTCACTGTTTTAACATTCTCCCTTTTCGTTTTAATTAACACCTCAGTTACTCAGGGTGTTTGGGTTTCCTCAGAGGGAGCGTGCAGGAGCCTGTTTTTTTCTCCTGGATCGTCACACCTGTTCAGTCAGCAGGTGTTCCAGTCATCTCTGCTGAGGAGAGGAGAAAAAAAGAGACAAAATTCCAGAAATAAGAAGCATAGGAATCTCAGACTGAAGAGGTTTGATCAGAAATGATAGGAATACACTAACTATAAATGCGCTGTACAAGTCTGGTTTAATTTGCCACATTTTCTTCACCATCTGAACAGTCTGATTTTGCCCTAAATTCCTTCTTTTCCGAGCGGTTTTATTTGTGAGATCTCCCCCATCCAAAGCAGGCAACAAAACAAGTCAACACCATTGTCAGGTACATTAGCTATTCAGTTATTCTCTTTTTTCTTCCTCGCAGAATGCTTGAGTGTCTGCATTTGAATATCGACCAGGACTGTCACACAGCTTTCAGGTGAGCGCAGAGGCAGAAATATACAACCCAATAACAGTCCTTGGCAGCTGCTGTATTTTTCTTTTGTTTTCCAAAGTAGATATGAACACATATTTTCCAGTGTTAACTCTGGCTCGGTATCATTTCACGTCAAAGGACTTGTATTGCGTTCATTAATCTACCCCACTTGACAGTTATTTGGGCCAAATTTGATTTGCGGCTGTTGGTTTTGATCGTGGCTGTATTGGGAATGATTTGAAAGCATTACGGCCTCTCTTGAATCTGTAATGAATTTATTGCACCTTTATGGAATATTGCGGTGACAGGATTTGTGTGCTTTAATATTCTGTCTACAGTCATATGCCGGGGAGGAGAGTGACGCTGATGTCAAACCCTCGGCTTGCTTTCATTCTTCCTCTCCTTTTCTCTTTGCTTTTAAATGTTTTTCATGTCAGAGTTTATTTTGCGTCATATATCTATCATGTATCTATCCTTTTGTCTCTTGTCAGTCTATCTCTCCCCCTCCATCCCCTTAATCCTGTAAAATGTCTCTCACTGTTCAGGCACTTCCTCCTCCCTCTCCCAATTAGACATATGAAATCATCCTCGGCGTATCAATTGGTGACTTTTACACCCATTAATTTGCCATAATTATTTCATTTCAGATTGATCTGACTGCGCCATCGCAGATGGTGTGCGCGCTGAAGCCCCATTCCCTCTGCTGATCAAAGGGAGTCATTTTAATTGGAGCCTTTTCAACGCTAATTGTTCTCTCTGTTGTAAATCAGTGTCTGTTAGTCTCCCCAGGTCTTTGTTAGCAAATTGTCTTGGCAGTTTCCTTGTTTCATCTTGGATTCAGTTTTATTGCATTGCATAACTGTGAGATTGACTGTGATGATTGCGATGTGCAATCAGAGAATTTGTGGATTTAATTCCACAACCTGTCAGTCATTTTAGCCTCAATTTTCACAAAAACAATGTATTCTGGTATATGGTAATATAATTGATAGTTGTAATGGCTGCTTTTGTATGATAAAAAAAAGGTCTCTTGAACCTTGAACTGAATCATAGCTAGTTTTCAAGACTAAAAAGAAATTGAAATTTGTCCCTTGATGCTCCCCTGACTCTCAGTCCTTTGTGAGTGCTACAGCTTTAAGTCAGCAAGTAGCCTTTGGCTTTTTGTCCAACGCTTCAGCCAACAAAAACAGCACCTGCCTTTGCATGTCCATCAGTAGCCCATTAACTCATGTCTGGTGGAGCAGACTCTTTAAACTGACCAGAATGTGGCTGGCTCAAAGCCTCTCCTCTACCAGCCCTGTTGACGTATGGAGATAAATGGACTCTGGCTTGCATTGTCCTGCTGACACGCCCACATTCAGTTTCATTGGTCTTTGTGACAGGCCAATGGGGGAGAGATGCAAATGAGATAACGCATTCAGTGAAGGGGAACCATCAAATATTTTTAATTTTTTTAATTTATCCATCATATATGCTGAGTTGTCATTTTTGTTTAGTTTGGATGTCAGGCTATAGCAAACATGCATCAAAAAGGGAAGATGTCCTCAGTAGGAAAGGTGGTTGATAATAAACATAAACTGTTGTTTGTGTCTTGCATGAATGATTACTGACCTGTGACCTTCCCCAAAGGGAGTGGGTGCGGCATTTCGGGTTTGGGATTAGGTTGGAGGGGTTGGATGACCACCGGGCCGAAGGCAGGAAGTGTAAGCTGATACACATCAGACCTCATTTAGATCTGAAACGACAGCTTTTCCATGCATGACCGCAATGAGAGCTCCACACTTCATATACACTCGGTAAGGCCACAGTGCACGGATCATTAAAGCAGAAATAATCCCGCAGTCTGACTTTTGAGCCCGTAAAACACGAGCAAAAATCCATCACTTTGGTACAGCTGTTCAAGCGCATATTCGGCAGTTCCTCAGCGTGTTGCTTTACACAAGTGAGTTCACAGCCGCTTTGCGTGCATGCGAGTACCCATGAACAAGCATAGGTGTGTTTGTGCGTGTACATGTGTCTGGGAATGTAAAAGACTTTTCAGCTTTAATGCGTTAGCAGGAGAGAGTGTTTTTGGAAATCCCAGTCGGCCAGTTGGTATTTCTGTTACTGTGAGAGCTCAAATAAGTGAAATCTAATAGGCTTCCACTCCCAGAAGAATACAGAGCAGGACTCAACAGATTAAGACCTGTTGACTGATGGCAGCTTAAACTACAGTGCCATTACACCCCCAGCGTCTCTGGATAAGTGTTCTAAAATGATACCAGAGAGAGGGTGGAAGAAAAATTATGATGGAAGTAGTAGTTGTAGTAGTTTGCTTGTCCATTTTAACTGAATTTAAATTTCAAACTCTGTTGCTCAAATAGGCATCTATTTTTCTTGGTTTTGCTTTGTATCTCTTCATATTTCACTTTTTAGCCAGACTTGCAGTGAGGCTCTATGAATGGCAGTCAGTCTGTCTTCTTGTCTGTTATTTAACCCATCACTTTGGACTGAAATATCTATCGCAAAGATCTCCATCACAGTCTGATTCTCTGTCTGACTTTACTTGTCCAATGACATATTTCAACATCTGCAGCATCTATTGATAGCACATTTTTTGCACATTTATGGTCCTCACAGGATA
>JAOXYL010000048.1:11613249-11623760 GCA_028564955.1 Terapon puta
GTGTGTGTGTGTGTGTGTGTGTGTGTGTGTGTGTGTGTAGACAGATATATTTCATTATATTTCATGTGCAATGTGATCATATCAGTCTGTTTTAGTGATTCTCCAAATAAATATCACTTGCAAACACAAAAACAAAATTGGTTTTATGCTGCTTTTTAATATTTTGTATTATCTTTTGCACGTTGATTATTTTCTATTTTGTCTTTTCTCTCTCCATTTTCTCATTTTCTCTTTTTATTTTATGGAGTGCACCAAAGCTATAATCACAGTCTTGCAGCAGAGGTGGATTTTGAAAAAAACTGAATTTACTATTAAAATGTGCAGATTTTCTGTTGCAGTTTGGTCAAAATGTCTACAGATCTCACTGAAGTGGTCCAAAATTTATTTATATATTGCAAACAAGCAGCCCGGCAGGTTAAATAAGTTCACCATGATTCCACTCTCACGTCTCTGACATAGGAAATGTAATTCACCCCCTCTACCCAGTGAATGCCCATACATCATTAATGCCAACATAAACGCTGATAATTACATGCACACGTGGCTCCATAGGCTCCCACCTGTGTCAATAGACTGTCAGTTTATTTAGCTTTAGCTTTGGGCTAAAGGTTTAGCTGTTTCCATGTCTGCAACAAAGCTGTATGCCTCCAGGGTGCAAGTTGAATAAAGATTACATGTGTCATTATATTAAGTAGCGGCAGCTCTTGTTCTGCACACGGTAATATAGGCTGACATACATTTTACATGAGTTCCACTGACCGGCTACTGCTCCAAGGTTGCTCACTTCATTTACAGCACGGACAGAATTAATTAGGTAAATGTCTCAGAGGTTAATCATTTCCCCCCCTTCTCTTTTTTTTTAAACAGTTTTTTCCCCTCCATTCTGCGCTCACAGGTTTTGTCTTGACACATTCATATACGTGCTGCTTCCTTTCTTTTCCTAATGCTTTTCTTTATCCCTTGTTTTTTGTGCCCTCTCATAAATTACATTGATATATTTAAAAGTCAAACCGGGGTATTTGTTGATTTCTCACAGTAGTACATGTACTCTAACACACTCTCACTCTCTCTGTCACACACACACGCTCACAGACACACACACACACATTCTGATTAGAGGGTGGTCTGTAAAGCCTGAGGTTAAGTTGATTAATTAACATTGATATAGATTAATTAGCTGTAGCGACACTTTGATCTATGAAATCACCTCCATATGTGTAGCCGACTATGTCTTTAGCACCAGGGTGGTTTGTATATGCAGGCAGCCGACTGCATGTTGGATCTTGGTTGCATGTGGTTAAATACGGGCCTCCCACACTCTTTTGACCCCGCAATAAGAAAGACAGAGCAAAGAAATAAACAGATACAAAGTTAATCTATACATAATAGCCAAGATCCAACAGTGTTTTGCACACTAATGTGCATTTAATTTGATGTAATTTACTGTAATTGTGGGTGAATTGACATTTTGAAAAATGCCGTGACAATTGCTGTTAAAGTCTTTCCGTGGTTTTGATATATGAAGAAAACAATCAAATCAATTGGTGGGTTAAAAACACTTTTTAACTAATGTCATCTTCTGGAGCAGCTGAGAACAGAAGCTGTACACCAGAAAGGCGCCGCGGCGGCTCAGGCAGCTAATGCACATGCTTTACATTTAAGACTGGATGGACTCAAATTCCACCCGTCGTCACGCTACTGTACCTTAAGAAGTCTTATTTTATTCCTAATATTTGCCTTAGATGTGATGGATGAAGGCTCTTCTCTCTTGGAAGAGAACCACTGTTCCTCAAACATCAAAATATGTTTTGCTTTGTAGAAAAAAACAATGAAATAGCAATTTTTAAAAAATATAGTAAAGCACCAAATGGAGAGACAGTGAAGACAGTGACCACAGCAGAGGGGGTCTTCCACTGGCTGGCATCATTAAAAATCAATATGGCTGCTTATTTAGACTTTGAACTGTGTGTGAATTGGAGAGGGACAATTCCCCGGTGCTAAGCCCTCCAAGTCACATGCGGTTTGTCAAGCTTTGTCAGAGGACAAAAAGGGAGAGCGAGGCAAGGAGAGAAGGTGTGTGTGTGTGTGTGTGTGTGCCTCAATCCCTGCCTTGCCTCTGTGTGTGTGTGTGTGTGTGTGTGTGTACACAGTATAAGGGTGAGAGTGCTGAGGATGAGTGGGGAGGCATAGCTGCTGTAGTCTCCATGGCAATGATGCTAGTTAGCTAGCTAGCGCTCGGGGGCCCTGGAGAAAAGTGACAATACAAGGGACTTAGCAGCAGCCGCAGCTCAGCAGCCGCACCGCATTAATGAGATTTTTCACACTTATTATACACACGCTCCCAGCTAGCGCCATAGCAGGAGCGGTCGAGTGGTGTGTGCTCATTGTGTGCACATGTAGGCCCCGTTTCCATGAGCGTGTGTGTGTTTGTGTGTGTTTGACAACAAAATTAGGAGCGGCTCGTGATTGTTTACGAGCAGTTGCATAAATAAAAGCCACACAAACGCGTATGATGTTTTCCCTTTCAGTCAATGTCTCTATCAAACTCTGCTCCCCCCTCACAAACACACGCATAAACACGGAAGTAAACAAGCAAACAAACAAAGACTAAATTATAGAGCTTCTCCAAGCTGTTATTACAAGCCATTATGCTCCTTTATTATAATGTATTGCTCCATCTCCAGTATAATGTTGCTTGTAAAAAAAAATCATGTGTGAAAGAGACAGTGACAAGGCTTCAGCGACTGTCGACACCTCGTTCACGGTCAAACACTGAAGTATAGTCTACAGATATGTGCAGATATTGTTCAGGCAGATTGGAAGTGTAAGAAAGAATGAAAAAATGATCAGATTTTTCATTTATCTTGGGATACTTTTATAAAATTTTAGCCCTTTTAACTCTGTTTGACCTTTAAACACAACCACTTGGCTAAAATTGAAAACACCTTTGTGTTAATTCAGACAGGGGAAGAAATGTTAACTTCTATTGGAATACTTTTTCATCAAAGCCCTTTTATATTTTCTTCTGTTTCCCATTTTATAAAAACATTTTTTGGACATTTAATAAATCCCATTGTTTTGCCTTGTTGTAAAACTCAACATGATCAGCTTTTTAAACTCATGTGCCGCTGCAACCCGGGGGGATGTGAAAAGTAAAACAACAATGTTTGGTGATGAGATTTGGCAGTGGAAAAAAATGTAAATACACAAGTCAGGGGCAGCTTGGTTTACCAAAGTGGTGAACCAAGTTGTTATCATTAAGAGCTCTGTCATTCGAAATGACAAATAACAGAACTTTTCAATGGTCCAAGAGTGCGGTGTGTTTGGCTCGCGGTTATGTAGCTGTGGATTTGTCTTTGACTTTTCAGTGGTCAGGAGCAGACATGTCAAAGTGTAAGTTTCTTTACCATCAGATGGATGAAATGAACAGACTCATATGAACTTATTTGAAATGAAATTACTGTGGCCTTGTTATTTTTGAGAATTACACAGTGTTTTGCTGCATTTGACAGGAGCCTCATAAACCAGCAACTTCTGAAGGGCTCTAAAAGTTCGGCTCAACTCACAGTCTCGTGTGTGATTTAGTTTGACATTGAATCTAAATCTAAATCTGTCAGCGAGCACAGACAGATTATAATAATGTTTCATACTGGTGCTGAATTTCTTTCTGACATGAAAGCATTTTTTTCTGAATGACAGTATCTTTATCACCCGTGATGATGTGACAAATGAAGAGGAAGATCTTCCCCAGTAGAATATCAGAGGCTCCTTATCAAAAGTAAATGTAAATGCTTGTGATTTATATTTAAATCACTCGCAGTATGGGCTGTAAGTGGTGAAACGGGATAGAGTCGGGATGTGACGCCCAGTCATGCCTGACAGGGGGACAAGGAGAAACACACCGGCAGGAAAAACAATTGTGTGCAAAGGAAATGAGAATCTCATTCTACAAAAGGAAGTGTTCCTCTGATGCCTGGCTGCTGGCTCACAGATTAAAGCAGCTGTCAATTGATCAAATATTTGCATTTTTCCTTCCCTTTCTCATTGTGTGCATCGGCAAGCGGATGCATGCAGACGTAGACACCTACATTCACACAAACACACACACATAAAAACACTCTCTTAGCACCATCCATTTTCCCTAGGGGGGGGGGCTCTTGACGCCGGGAGAGCTGGAGGTGTGGGGGTTAGGGTTAGGGTTGGGGTTGGGGTTAGGGGCAGTGGGGGAGATGGAGGGGGCGGGGGGGGGGTCCTTTTTGCGGCACTGATGGCACATGTCCCCTCAAGGGTAGCAAAGGGCAGGGGCCAGAGTGCAAAGGGCGCGCCCTTGTCGCCGTGGTAACATCATTCTCAGGGGGAACATTCCCACCAGTGTTGAAGTCACTAAATCCACCTATTGATGCGTTATAACTTGTGACATTACCTTTCAAAAATATCATCAATAATGTTATTCCTGCTAATGGAACAAGGATACTGAATGCATAGCCTTCATGTGGTCAAGTTATTTTGTAGGAAGCATCCTCAACATTTTAAGGTTTTTCTTTTTTAAGCATGCATGAAAGTATTTTAGAGTCGAGTCATTAATTGATGCTGTGTGGTGAATACAGTTACATTGGCACTTTGTAGACCGCAAAGTGAGTAACCAAAAGGAAAAAAACAATCTGGAACAGCAACTGAATGTGATGTTTGTCTTTTAATATTGAACATTAAGTGTTTTAAACAGGGATCACTGATTATTAATGGCCATGAGGAGATAACTTTTAAATGAACCGTAAGAGATGTACATTAGTGGGTATAATTTGTTTGGAATTAAATGATTCAGTGATCATCTACTAAAACGTTGTCTAACAAAATCACAGGTTAGTTTATGAAATAATGTTACAGTAATGGTCATCCTCCACTAATGTTTGAGGGTTAAAAGTAACTCAAAACTCGCTCTCCTGACATCCATTTTGTAGTGTTAAAGGACAGAAGTGAAGAATTTCACCCTTGTTCACCACTAATTTGTCAGCCAATAAATATTTAGTTGGTGTGTAAACAGACCGAGAAGCTTAAATGAAAATGATGTTGATTTGAATCCAAAAAGATTTTGCTGATTTCAGAGACGTGTGGGCACCCACTGCCACAGAGTCGATTTTATGTAAACAAAAAAGACCATTTCAAAAAATCATGTTATCATCTGTTGTTAGTTGAAATATAGATTTAACTAATCTAGTGTTTGAATTAAAATGCTAGAAACTGAAATCATTTTGTTGTCAACAGTTGTCATATATATATTAGTATTTGTTATATGTGTGTTATCATGTGTCAAAAATAGATAAAAAGTGAAAAGATATATATATATATATATATATATGAATATACTGACATGGTAATGCTGATTACTGTAATTGTTCTGTCGCCCCTATGTGTGTGTGTGTGTGTGTGTGTGTGCGTGCCAGCAGAGAGGACGTGTTTACAGCCCATGCAAGTGTTTGTGTGCCTGCGTATGCATGTCTCACCTCCTCCTCACCCTGCTCCGCTGAGAGATGAACAGATGGACACAGTGGGGTGAGGGGGGGCGGTGAGGGTGGAGGAGGACCGAGTCTAGCGAGGCGCAAAGAAACAAAAGGAAGGAGGAAGGAGTCCTCTATCTCGTCTCCTTCCTTCGACGGTAACACGAGACACCAAGCTGTGCAGCAGACGTGTCAGACTAACAGGTGATACATAGGTGTCTGCAAGGGAGCATTTGGGTGACAGTGGGACGATGCAGATAGCAACCTGGGTGACAGAGGTGACATTGTGTTAGAGAAATGACACTGGAAAGGCGTACAGGTGGCACTACTGTGATTTGCAAGGTGCTCACAGGTGACACCACAAGGAGGAAACAAAGAAGTGTAATGAGTTATATATCGGCGCAAACTGGCATGTTAACATAACAAAACGTGGCGTGTTTATGAATAATTATATTTTACCTTACTGAACGTGGAAGTGACTTTCCAGGCTTGTGTCATGAAACGTGGATTTATGGTGCCAGAGCAAACAAAAAAAAGGTAGAAAAAAAAGATTCATACACATGTGGTGTCATGTAGACTCCATACCATAGATTTCACAACTTTTACAGCAGATGACTTCAAAGTGAACAATCAGATAGCAGAGAGTGTGATGGGGAAGGCTGACACACAGCAGAGATAAGGCCTGCAGACTGATAGCAGGTTTTAAGGTGAATTTGTAGAAAACATGATTCTTTTTTCGTTTACCCCGTCTGGAAAACAAGGTCTTGACTACTAAGTGAAACTTTGAGTTGTTGGTTTGAAGTAAGAACACAGGTCTTGTGAAAAGCAGGAAAATGACTCGCACATCATATTGGGATCATTTTGGTTGACATTTCCTCACATTATCCCTGATCCCTGGTTGATTTTAAATTACAGTAGTGTCACATGAGTGTGGTTTGATTGGACTAAAGCAGCGCTTGTGAAACTGACTTACAAGACCACATGGCTTTGCCAATGAAATGTTTCACTGGCTGACTGGCAATGTGTAACTTAACCAAGCCGAAAAGAAACTGGGAGGAAAAGTAGCAACTTGATATCAAGTTCAAACCAAACTGAACAAACCAAAACAGTCTAAAAGCATGAATGTGTTCAAGCCTGCGGAGAGAGCTGGTCTGAAGAAACCAACAGAAGCCTGGCGAAGTAAAAACATGTCAGACGGGATTTTTTTTATCTTGTTTCTTTGCTTACTATTGTTGCAAACCCAAGCAGGTCTGCCGTGATGCACAGGCATCTCTCCAAGCTGTGTGTTTACATTCAAAAAGCTCTCGTGCATGTGCGTACAGTATGCTCTGAATGCATTCAGGTGTTTTCACAAGTACCAGCATGAGCTGAATCCTACAAAATAGTGTTGCAACACAGCTGAGTTACTTTCATGTTAGTGTTTCTGGCCTTTGTGTAACTCATAAATGAAAAATTCTTAATTTTTCCCCCCAGGAGACTAATAAAGTTATTCTTTCTCTTCTTCTCCTTCTTCTTCTTTTATGTTCTCAGCTGTACATATAACCACAGTTTCGGTAACACCTTGTGTAAACACTGGTCCTCCATGAAAACACCTGTTGGAAGAGATTGTGTCTTTTATGCATTTTTACTGCATTAAGTTATCTGGCCTGACAGCACAGTAAACTTGTCACATGGAGTCCTTGAAGGTATTAGCTTCATTTTGTATATTGCTGAGCATTATCTTCATCAAACAACCCTTCAAAAGGTCTGCTATGAGAGGTGTAGATCTCAGTAGCCTTTTTTATTACATTTAAAACAATAAGTTGTAAAAAAAAAAAAAAAAAGAATAACTGATCGGCCCTATTTACTAGTGCTGAATCATGACGAAAAAAAAGAACATGGCATCAAAATATCCTCTCCAAACCAATCAACCCCCTCCAAAATAAAAGACTGAAGTCAGAGTCAGCTACAGCAGCTACACATCAATAACACAAAACTGTTTGGTCTGTCTGAAGCGGCCTGATGTATTAATTTAGTAAATGTATTAACTTAATTAGAACAGAGCCATTGAGTGCTTTTGGTAAAGTGGACATGGGCAATAACAATCACACAATTGGTTTGGTTTAAACTTTCTCTCTCTCTTCCTCTCTCTATCTCTGTTTCCCTAACTCTCGTTCTTTCTTACTCACTTGAGAAAAGAGGACTGGCAGACTCAGCTGCGCTCTCGAGGTCTTCTGCGCAACAGTGATCTGCAGACCAAGCAAATTGAATAATTGCATGGAGCATATGCCATCAGGGACAGTAATATTTTCACGTAATTGACAGTTTATGTGAGTGTGTGTGTGTGTGCGTGTGTCCTAAATGTCCCCCTTTAAAGCTGTGCAGCACCAGATTTCAAAACGCTCAATGATGGAGATACTTTTATCTTGAACCTTTGTATGTATTTAAAAATTCTTATTTAAATTTTGTGAATTGAAAAAAAGTCATTTGTATCGGTTAGTATTCATTTTCTGTTAAGCTAAGGTATTTTATTTCTAAAACGTGGGACGTGATGCAGCTTTATGTGTATCTTACTTGTTTACATGCTTGTTTACACTTGTGTTCCCTGTGTGGTTGTCAGCTTTGTTAAATGGACAGACACATCCGACGTGCTCTCTCCGCCTGGAAGTGGACCTGATGGGTTTTTCCTGTGACTGTGTCAGCTCTGCTTTGCTCTGACAATCTCCTCAATTTGACCAGGAATTAGATTTACTTCCCTCCGCCAGCGTCGGCCTTTCATCAACAAATACAGGCTGGCGAGATCACATGTGACAAGTGCAGCACAGGTAATATATGACCGGATCCATCACTTTTAAACCTTTTTTTGTCTGGCAATGACAGGGTATAAATCTTGGGGAAAATAGTGAAGTGTGTGAAGGATGTCACTAAGCAGGGAGAAATAAAGAATAATAGTAATAAAGAATAAAGATACTAGCCATCTCCTTTTTGTGTCAGTGGATGAAGCAGATTCACGAAGACCCAGGATCAGTGTCCTTTTTTTTTGTTGCTCAAATTGAACTTTTTCAAGTCCATTGATTTATTTTACACAATCGCCTCTGTTTCAATTTGCTTCACATTCTCTCTAAACACAGTCCTTGTGAATTGTTGTGTTTGTGTTATACCTGTCAGGACATCAGGTTGATCTCTGCTCATTAGTTTCTGTAGTAAATATCATTACTCTCTCTGTTAGACACCCACTACTAGTTTTGACAATAGCCTAAAAAGAAACGTGACAGCATTGTGAAGTGAAACAACATTAGCTGAAGCTCGCCATCACCTATCCAGCTCTCCACTGGTTTCATTTGTCAACACTGGTCATTATTCCTCCTGCTTCTTTCCCGCTCATGGTTCCTCGGACACCTGGCAGCCTCAGTATAATGGGACTGTGCTCCACCATGTGCGTATGAATATGTAATCTCAGCCTCATCAGTGTCAAAACTACCAATGGGATGAATATTTCCCACTCTCTAAACTCGACCCAGCTTTGACCCGCTGAGGCCAGCGTGGGCGTCGTGAGGTGCACACGAAAACAGCATCACAAAAAAAACGAGATGTGGGTCCTCGGCAAGAATAATTTGATTTGCAGATGTGCTCTGTGTTTACTTAAGCAAACAAAATGTAAAAGAGGGTCTGTTTGATTAGCCCAGCGAGTTTTGCTCATCTGGGGTCAGGAAGAAACGTCTGGAAAAACAAAGTGAGTCATTTTTTAGTAACCTTGGGGGGAATAGACTATTATTTTTGATTCCTTATTCCATCACTGAGAACAATATCGGTATCACATATAAGGAGGGTGTCTTTTGCCCCTGTGGTGCTGAGGATATATTCTCTTCTGAGTTTAAAACTACTCCTAAGGGTCGTCGCAGGTGGTTTTACTGACTCACAGCTCTTACCAGTTCCGGCATGCTTTCTTCTCTCCTGGCAACACCCCGATGTTTGTGATTGTGATCTAAAGATGCCTCTCCATACATCCACCCTCTCTAAATGACATCAAGCCGAGCCGTTACCGCGCCACTCGCCGCATCGGCCTCCGCAAGGCCTCCACTCCTGCTTATCTGGTTTCCCACAGGGGGAAGTGCGAGCGCCGAATTGTTTGGCTCAGCCTCTGCAGATAGCCATCATCTCCGGCGCTGCTTGCTCGCAGCGCTGCACGGGAGCCAAGATGGATGCATTAGCGCCGTCTTCCCATTGATGAGCGAAATAAAACTTTACGCTTGACAGTCCGTCCCAAAATGGATTCCTCCGCTACCCGCAGGTATAGCCAAGGCACGCTCGTAATCCATCTGACGCCGTTCAAGCATAGGACAGCGTGGCAGCTTTGCCTCTGGTGGTGTATTCCCTCTGTGCCTGTAATTGTGTGTCTTTTTGTGCGCTTTTGTGTGCGTTACTCGTGTGGGTAACATATAGAGGAAAACAATATACTCAGATTTGGTGCATTTGCCCGACTTCAGAACACGACACACTGCAGAAATCTAAGCGCCTGTTTTTCATTCCAGAGCATTTGCAAACTGTCAGTCAGTCTTTATTTCAAATTGAATTTCTACAAAGACAGCCACTCTGCCTCCCTTACACTTAATACATGAATCAAGATAAGATCAAGTACAGTATCTTATTTTACTGTCTCTAACAAATGACAGCTAAATTAATATGCAGTGAGCACTGATAACAACATAACCGGGTGAGAAGGGTTGGAGTGACACGGCGTATTGATTATACAGTGTGAATTTCCTGGCAGCAGAAACTAAATGTGTGGGAAACGTTCTTATTTCAGGCTAAATTGATATCGGAAACAGGGACCACCAAGCTGATTTATACGCTTGACAGAGAGTGCTGTGATTATAGCGTGAGATGGTCAAATAATCAGGCTATTTTCTCTCACGTTCGCAGCCTCACACTTGCTCTTTTGGTCCTTCTCCCTCCTGGATGTGTGTGTGTGTGTGTGTGTGTGTGTGTGTGTGTGTGTGTGTGTGCGTGCGCTTGAGAATATGCGTGAGAACATTT